>JARJCX010000338.1:0-129086 GCA_029282285.1 Mycena rebaudengoi | reverse complement strand
GTCGCCCTGGCGCCACAGTATAGGGCGCGACGGTCTGACGCACCAGACTAGGAATCGCGCAGCCACGCGACGAGCGAAATTGTGCGCGCGTATGAGGTATGTCCCTGATATCGGGCAAAAGTGCCTCGGTTATGAGTTTTTCGTGGCTGACCTGCTGTATTGTGCATCCAACCAAGATGTCGTGGAGGGTACCAAGAAGTTGAAGAAACTCAATGGTGGATGGACGGAGGAGGCAAGAGCCTACGGATCACCGCCACGCGGACTGATCCGTGCGTTCCTCCGCCGGACCGGTTCTGCCGCTGGTCTGAAATTCTTCACGTCTAAGTTAGACAGCTTCAACCCCCTAGCTTATGTCTCGTGGCCCCAGTGCGAGTTCCACCATACGCAACTCCAATTCCATATTGCGCCATCCACACGTTGGTTCCATGCATGCTGAGTTGCCGATTACCCCTTCTGCTGCTTCTGCAATTCCGCTGTTTCGCGGTGGGCTTCAGGAAGTATATCCAGCTGCAGATAAATGGGAATGGAATATCAGGATGCATATGTACCAGCCGAATGCATTGATAACTGTGATGTAATTCTGCGTCGCGCAAATCCACGATGTGATCAATTTCGCTGCGGTTTCCTTTCCGGGTTTTATGAGCACCTCTGGGCCCTGTTGCCGCGGGGATTTTTCTTTCCCTTTTCTTTGGCGAGCGTTGCCAGTGGGGATCTCCAATGTCACTCATTCCACTGCGTTCCCTGGGCGCCGAGGCACAGGCTCTGCCGAGGTGTGCCGAGATCTGCAATTTTATCTCCCTATTCCAAGCTCCGGTTGAACCGTTCGTGGCCAGGAAAGGTCCCGTGCGGCACTGAAATCCATGCCAGTGAAAAAAAAGCGCATCTTGAGTGAGGCGTTGTGGCTGTTTGGCAATAACTTTGGGCTGATGGCACAGGGACGCACAAGGTGTACCGGAGGTCTGCCGAGAATATGCCGCCGTCATCGCCACGTGGCCTGCCTCGGGCTCTCGGCACACCTCAGCACAGGGCCGCAGACCCTTGCCTCGGTGCCAAGGGAACGCAGTGATTCACAGTCGCTTACAATTAATTTACATGACATTTCTTGCCATATACCATCATAATTGAAGCTGAGTGACTGGACTCAATTCTGGGCCACGTGTGTGGTGAATAATTCCGCCGGCAGGGTGGGCTTCGTGTGTTCCTAGTCGACGACGAGATGGAGAAGCCGATCTGTGGAGCACATTCGGTCGATTTCCCGTGGGCCTCGTGAGTTTATATCCAGCGGCAGTACAAAAGGGAAAATTAAAGGGAACTGCGATGTATTACTGCGTCGAGTCGTATTTCTGCACCGTGTAAGTATAAACACCAATTTGCCGCGGTGGCATCCCGATAGCACCAGTGGTTCCATGATAATCTCTGGGCCCTATACATCCATGCTGCAGCGGGAATTATTTGAGCCTGCGTGGTCATCTTCGAGGACTGACCCGGCATCCGCTACTGTTACGAGTCCTAATATCTTTTAGGATTCGTTCTTGTCAGCTCTCCACCCGCCAAAATCTCATCAAAATTCAGTGCTTTTTGATCGTAGTTAGAACTCCGACTGACACTGACATGTTCCTTCCGAGGTTCTGCCGACTTTGCAATTTTATACGCGACCTGAGGGGAAAGTGTGTAGGGGAGGCAGATTTAAGAGCATCTCAGACTCCATTACAATCCATGTCCGCTGAGAGTCTGCGGAATTTATGTTAAACGATAAAACATTGTGACATCTGCCAAGACATTGTCTGACTAAAACTAATTTGAAGGGTTCCGTACTTAAGCTCCCCTTTGTCGTCTTCCTTCATTATCTTGGGCTTGTGCGGGATAGTGTAGTTGTGGATATGACGCACTTTTGACCCCGTTTATATGTTTATAGAAGAATAATCCTATTCTTCAGACAGAAAAATTGGGCATGTCTACTAATCACGTCCTGGGTCAGTGGGCATTGGCCATGACTCAGATTAGAGACCAGCCCTGAACAAGCCAGAGATTATATCCGCAGAATATTTCACCTGCAGGACCCGCAGAATTCCCCTCTCGGTCCACGGGGACTTCTTTTAGACGCGCTATTTATGGCCGTCACCGACAGCAAAGTTTATGGATCTGCGTTGACGCTGTGCAATAATTGTGGATAACAGGTGCCAGGGACTACTGATACATTTGGCCAATATATGAATGTGGACTGGGTACCAGCATTTCCTGCCACACATCCAGCTGGCTCAACATTGTCTCAGTGGTTTGGACACCATGATAATTAGTTCAGGGTTCAGCAATCTCCGCTTAAATGAGGACTAAGTTTGTCTTCTGCAATGGGTGAAACCTGTCAGCGATTGCACGGGTTGATTTATCATTCACCAGGTGCTGTCATGGGCCATTTCACCAGTGTGTTATTGGACAGGCACGGTTCGATGTGGTACCATGATGGAATTACGACAGGGAGTTTCTGTACACCGAATGGACAAATATCAGACTTGCAAGATCTGCCATCTTTACAAACAGGTCCAACCCCAGCAGAGATATTATGTGCAGCCCTGTATGCTCAGGATTTTTGAAGAGTGTGTTGAAAAATAACCCACATTTGGACTCGTACTGCCATGCGAAGCACTGGCCACATGCCAAGTAAATTCTGCGGTCTAAATCCGAGGAAAGGAGAGGGGATAAATGCACCTGAGAGTACATGGAGTGCGCCTGTAACAATTCCTCTTCAAGGTTCTGTGGAAGACCCTGTTAGACTCCGGGTCGTGCATTTCTGTCCACAACTGTTTTTTTAGTCAAGTTCCCGTTGGCTGCTGTCCTATAAAACAAGGGACGGGGTAATGAGAGCAAAGGACTGATGGAATATGGTGTGCGTCCACATCCTTTGCAGTGTTGATCTAGTGCCGGTGGTGGTCATCCGTTGGTTTTTTGTTCTTCTCAAAAATCGAGTCGCTTGGTTGAAAAGCTCTGAATAAAACAAGGAGAAGAGGAGAACCGATAGCAACGTTCGTGTGTACGCTCTTCCGTCTCTTCCCTCATCGCGCTTAGTCTTTACATGTTGGAACATAGGCGGCGGCGGTTTGTCGCTTCAATTAGTGAATTGATCGAGGGATACGAAACGGCAATTACGCCGAAAAAAAATAAACCTGTTGGCGCAAAGACGTTCGGCAGAGACTATGCACATACAACCCAAGAGAAAACCCAAACACTCACCCCGTCGAATCCAAGTGTGTGTCCCGCTTCAGGTCTGCGCGGCGGTTCTCGACGGCCGTTTTGGACGACCATCAGCACGGGGAGTGTCTCATTTTTTCTAATAAGCAAATAAATACGAGATGTAAATGAAGCGTGAAATAGATGATGGAAGCAACGTGAATATGAAGGCAAGTACGGCGAATAAAAGAGGAAGAGAAACCATGTACTTGCCCATGCTCACAATGCCGCTGATTGAGCCCATAACTAGATGGGTGAGTGAGTATACGAGTGAAATAGGAGTATGCGGCCGGAAATACGAAAGTGAAAGAGGACATCATCCTGTCTGACGAATAGTCGTGCGAACGAGTCCACAATCTCTCTCAATTCTCCGACCTTCGAACTGCACCACGCCGGTGCAATTTGGATCTCACAGCTCCTGAACCGCAGTGTTCCGGTTCAAAACCTGACCGCCAATAGACTGCGCACAGGACGTAGATATACGTGAGTCGGAGAACGCCCCCAAGCTGGCTTTGCTGAAAAGCCTCCGAAGAACTGAGCATTTCCTCAACTGCGAACGAGGTCCAGAGACGGAAAACCTAAGCCACTCGTGAATCAGAATAAATATAAATAACCAAGACCGTGACTGAGCAGCCTTAGGATGAAGTACACTCGAGCCAGCAGGCAAAAAATTGCCATCCTCACCAATATTTATAGAACGCACGCACACTCGGGCGGAAGAACTCGGAACTGTGAATACGTATCCCAGTGAAAGTGCTTTCCGTGAGCGGTTGCTGGTTCGGCTGCACTAGTGACAAATTCAAACGAAAAGCATAAGAGCGAAGAAGCAAGCAATAAAATTTGGACGCAAGGAGGAGCGCAGAGACAACGAAAAAAATGAGGGAGGAAATGAATGGGAGGCAAAAAGCGAGGAAGCACGCCGGTCTCTCGTAGCCAGCAAACCCACGCGCCACCACACCCCTGCGAAAAAAACGATAAATAAATGAAAAGAGCAAGCGGGCAAGTGCCAGAAATGTGGGAGGAATCGACCGGGGGAAGAAGCAATCGAGAAATCAACAGAAGGAATGAGAGAAGAATGGAATGGAAACGAAATGAGGACGTACGCCAGTGTCTCACAGCCCGCGAACCCACTTCCCAGAACGCCAGAACAATAAATAAATAAATAAGCAAGCACGCCAGTCACAATGCGTACCGAAATTAAGAGAAGAAGCGATGAAAAAAAAGCGGCGGAGCGATAGGGGAGGAAGCGATGGGGAAAGAGTGATAGACGGAAGGAAAAGATGGGAGGAAGGAATGGATTAAAACGGGGAGGAAAGCGCGAACACCAGCCTGCGAACCCCCCCCCCCCCCCTCCCAAAAAGAAAAAAAAATTGAATACAAAGAAAGAAAGAAAAAGGAGCAAGTCACCGCGAATGCGTGACTCAAACTGAGGGAGGAAGCGATGGAAGAAATGCGGAATGATCAATGGGAAGAAATAAACGAGGACACACGCCAGAGAACCCACCCAACACGCCCGGAAATAAATTGAATAAAGGAGCGAGTCACTGACTCACAATGGGACGAAAATGAGGGAGGAAACGACGGGGAAAAACGGCGGAGGAATCAAATGAGAAGAAGTGGGGAAGGGAATTGGATGGAAGGACATGAGGAAGCACGGCTGCCAGCGAACCCACACCGCACACCCCACCGCGCCCCAAAACAAAACGTCCTAAAATAAAAGTGCAAGCGCGCAGATCGCAATGCGACGAGCAATGAGGGAGGAAACGAGGAACAAAGCGGCTGCGTGGGAAGAAGAAAAAAAAACCAAGGGGGGAGGAATCAGAACGAGGAGAAAGTAAGGAAGCACTTCCACCTGCGAACCCACACCCCACCTTGCCCCCAAAATAAGATAAAAGATAATAACAAGAGAGCAGAGGAATGAAGGAGCGCGCAGTGAACGATCCCGAAAATGAATCAAGAGGCGCTGCAGGAAAACGGGGGAGCCCAATGAGAAAGGAAATCGGGGAGGAATGAAAACGACGAAAGGAGTACACCCGGCAGTCAGCCGGTCCGCGAACCCACATACTCACCGCTCTCGCCCCCCCAAATATATATAAAAGCGGACAATAATCAAGTGAGGATGGGAGGCGAAAATAAAGGACAAAGTCCTGGGGGGAAAAAACACAAAGATAGATGTAAAGAAGAATTGGGGAGCTACGACGAATGGAAGAAAACGCGAAGAGCCCGAAGAGGTACGCCAGCGTCGCGCCGCCTGCGAGCCGCCCCCAAAAATAAGTGAAGGAGCGCGCGAATCACAGTACGTGCCGACAGGAGAGAAGAAACGGCCCAATTAACTTGAGCGATCAATGGAATGAAGGGATGGGGCAAAAAAGGCGAAATCTCAAGGATGGGAAGATAAAATATGAGAACGCGATGGGCAAACGGGGAGGTAAGCAAGATCGCAGGAAACGCAGAAGCAACGCAAGAAAACACAACACGGACGCCAAGGGCGGCTCGCCCCTCCATGACGCAGAAAAGACGCGCGGAACGATGATATATAGACATGTACAATCAACTCCGCAAGAAGATACGAAAGCTCACGTGAAAATGCGACGAAAACGAGGGGACGGAACTTGATAGATAGATTGAAAACTACCTGAAAAGGAGCGCCGCACAAGACGATGGGTGTCGGACGCGCCGCGATGTCGGAGCACGAACGCGCGCGCCGCCGAGTCGCCGCACATGCAGAGGCGGGGCACGCACGCAGGCGGCAAATAAGATGAGATGCACCACCCCTGCATTGCCTGCAGGAGCGGGAGGAGTATACGCCGCCGGTAGTGCCTATCTATTTTTAATAATGAGTGAGGGGGCTGGCTATGGACATGAGACATGGGAAGGGAAGTGGAGGGGAATGGAAGGGGAAGGAGTCGACGGGAAAGCGGAGGGACCGACGAAAAATTGGGGCTAGGGATAGAGGGGACGGCATAGGTGCGCGAGGGGAGAGGAGGGAGGCGCAGAGGCATCGAGGAAGTGGGCATGGAAAGTAAGAGATCGAGAAAGAGCGCACCATGCATCGTATAATCAGCTTCGGGGCTGCTGCGATTCAGCCCATCCAAAGACTCATCACCGAGGTACTTCAGGAGTGCTCAAGCAGCTGAGGGCGGAATGGCAGGTGTATGTGATGGAGTATTGGTGGATGGGAGCCAAGAAAAAGGCACTTATTTAGTCGGTGGGTGACGGAGGAGGCACAAAGCATCACCGCCACCGGACGTGAATCTGATCCGTTGCGTTCTCCGGCCGGGCCGAATTCTCCCGTCATTCGACTTGGCTTCAAAAAAGCTATCAGTATTCGAAAGTTCACGTTCTAGCCTCCGATTATTCACGTCTCAAGAGCTTCTACATCATCCACGCTTCCAGGCAACGTCAATAATTCTTTGTCGCCATTCACACACGCAAGATGCATTCTGAGTCGACGACTCGGATAAGCCGGTTCTGCTCTCGTGAAGGATATTCAGTCAATTTTTGGTGGGCTCATGAATTCGTTTTCAGCCGTACTCCAAACTTAGAGCGAATAAAGTCTCAGGAGAGGTTGAACCATGTAGCCCAACACATTGATAATGGTGATGTCAGGTAAGTGCACGATGAAATATTCCGGTACGAGGGGTTTCTATCCCCCTTTGAAGAGGGAAATTGATTGTTGCAGCGGGAAATTTTAGTGTGATCCATTCATTCACGCTCCTACACTTCAATTGATTTTCGCATTCGCTAAAAAAATATTATTCGGTTACAAACATGTTCATTCAGGATATACAGTATATACCATTCTGATTTACTTGAAGCCAAGTGCCCCAGTTCTGGCCAGCCGTGTATGAAATAATTCGGTAGGTTTCGGAGCACAATCGGCTGCTGGCCCCAATTTATATCCCGCGGCACTCCAAAGACAAAAATAAAATACCTAGAAGTGTCAACTGCGGTGTGTTTCTGCTTAGTGCAAGTACATACACGAGGTGATGAATCTTCTGCGGCGGCCTTCCCACAGTACCAGTGGGTTTATTCACTTCTGGGCCGTGTACATGTTGGGGCGGGGAATTAATTGTTGCTGCGGGGAATGTTCACTCTGAGTCATTCACGCTCATACTAAGGTCACATTGACCACAATAAATCCCTGATACGCATTCGCGACAAGTCTATAAATATGGCACTGAAAGTCATAAGTTTCTTCCCAGCTACCTTTCTAATTGGAAGCCCAGTGCCCAATATAATCCCCCTTCAGGGAACGTCAGTCTGAACTTACTGACCGATGAAGTAAATCGAATTCAATCAGAGTAAGGTCGCTTATTATCTCATGCTGCCCTCAATCAAACATTACCTCGAAATAAATTACCCCAAAATAGAATCCACCAAACAACATGACTAGGAATTGAGGGCCAGTGCGACGCATGCCAGGGCGAGTCCTTTTACGGCCTCAAAGGGGGTATAGTATATACCATTGGATTGATTAAATATATTTCACTTCAATTATCCATTATCTGCCTTTACATAAATTTATTTCAATACATAGATGACTGCACATAATTTCTCCCCGCTTCTTTGATGCAGATTTAACGAATTTTTCAGGTCTGCAAAAGTACCGATAAATGTACATGATCTCCTGGTGGAGATTCCGTTGTGATGCCACATCTTTCCCCCAGCGTCCATTATAATACTGGTGAAATGCCCGATAGTTGAAGGATCGCAGTGATATATCAGCCCACAGAGCTTCATTACCGCGTAACTTTGTCCAAAGATCAATTCCTCCTCCAAAATCAAGGAGTTGAAATTTACATGTAGAACCAATATGGAGGGAATACTGGCAATTGTGGTCAATGTACGCATATTTGATATCCTGCATTGCCGGCACGGAGTTGTTTGGTGGTCAAAGTGGCGCCGGAACCATAGGGATATCAACACTCCATTGGGATACTGACAATATATAGTGCATCTGTAATACACAGATCCAACCATTGTCGAAAAGTAGGAGTAACAGCAGATTTATGAAATCCGCAGACTTCACAGTATGTTATGGCCGTTCCATCACCTTTGAGCCCACCCATACTTGATGTAACTTTGCAAGCAGTAACCCTAGCAGCTTTGTTTAAACAAAGCCTGTTGAGACAGGAATTGCCGTTTAAACAGCTGTTTAATCTAAACAAATTAAACACGGCTGTGGGTGATTAGCGTGTTTTAAACAGACTGTTTAAACCGTGTTTAAACGGACAAAAAGGGCATTTAGACCGGGGTTCGAACTCACGACCAACTGGTAGCCACACCCAAGGAGGTCCAGCATGCAATATCTCACTGAGCCACAGCTGTGCCCAGGTTTTCTGCATGCGAAGCTGTAATCATTATGCCGTTCCATTGCTTACCCAACTTGTCTATTACTGTACCTAATTACTCGTCTTCACCAATGGCATCTGCCATGTTCCCTAAGGTGAATGGCGACACCCCCTCCGGACTCCTGCTTCCTCTTGCTTTCCCGCCGTTTCCCGCTGTAAGTGCTGTCCGATTTTATGCACTTTTTCAAGTCTATTATTTTATCGTTCTTCTGCCCTGAGCTTGTCTCTTTCCGCCTCCTGCAATCTATCTGTTTGAAATCTCTCCCTTCTTTCGCTCTATCTTTCGCCCTGATCCCTTCCGCCGTTCGATTCATCACCTCTTTCCGCCGTGAATGCTGTGCGAAGCTATGCACGCTTCAAGCAAATTCCATTATTTCACTCATTATCTGCCCTGATCCTCTCCGCCGCCGATCCTTGCACTGCATTCTGCATTTGAAATGCCTCCATTTACCGTCCCCTCCTTTCCTTCTCTACTTTCGACCTTCAAGTTTCATCCGCACTCGCGGATATGATCGGTGCGCTCCTGAAACAATATTTGCCATGGCTTCCTGGGCCTATAAGGGTATGTTGACTGGCTTATTCACATGCATTCCTGCTTAAACATACCTTTACAGCGATATTATCGACAAAATGCGCAGTGTCCAGTCGCCACCCGTCGTCGTTTCTCCTGCCACTGGAGCTGCCTAATCCATCTTCCGTCCTGCTCCTTCGACCAAACGCACCCTTGACCCTCGTTTCACCCAGTTGGCTGAAGCCGGCCGTGTTTTGACGACACTGTTATGAGTGCCTGTGGGAATGAATATTTATATTGTTGTACTGTTATTTGGATCTCAATGATTGTTGCAATGAAGGTGGATAAAAATGAGGATTAAAAAGTTTAAGTAGGAGTTACCTGCCGGACAAAGCTGGGGCATTTACCCCAAGTATCCAGAGAGGATGCAAAACATTTTTCAAACATTGCATTTGCAGTCTCCAGAGCCCCATCTTGAAGACAGAGTTCAGTAGTTGCAAAGTCCCCTAGGAGGCATGCCGCTCTGCCATTGTACCCATATAATGCTTTCAAATGAGACTGAACCATATCTAGATTTTGGCCAATGATTTTGGAGTCAGCACCAGTAGCAATATCAATGAGAGCAATGTTCAAATTAGCCAGGACAGCAGCATATGAAGTTGGATGGCAGCTGGATGCAATGGCCGCTTGAAGTTGGCGAGATTCCCGATACTCGGATTTCACCAGGTGGATCTCACCCTGATGATTGAGGATAAGGAGCCCCAATGTACTCTGTTGTTGGCCACAAGCAGTTAACATGTCTCTTGATTTTTGCAAAGGATGTTGAGCATGCCGATAGTTTGCCAGTGCTATGTGACATCTTGCTTGAAAGTAGAGAGACCCTGCTTGTCCATAGATGTCCCCTGTACTCAGTGGATCTGTATCTTCTTTTGCATGCATGAGTGCACTCAAGGGCTCTCCAATGCTTTGCACAGCATATGCGACATCCTTATCATTACTGGAGCCAGCAATGGTGAGGTATTCAATGCTTTCTGCCAGAGCATGCACTCTTTGAAAATACTGGAGGGCTCCCACAAAATCTGACTTTGCATCAGAGAAGTGAATTCCCAGAGCATGGTGCCATCTGGCTGATGATAAATTAGTTAGGTACAATGTTAGTGATTGTGTCTTACCCTGTTCCAGTGGGGCTTTTGATTTGAAATACTGAGTACCTAGGGTGATGTCACTATTGACATCCAAGTCTGGCAAATATTTAGAACTTTGCAATAGTTGAATCAGATATTCTCCGAAAATTGGATGGTCTTTCCAATGGGGGATTTTCTCAGAAAGCTGGAGCAGAAGGGGGCTTGAACATTGAGATAGAAATGATTGAGAAAGCAGATGCTCTGTAGATTGTGTACAATATCGGGCCCTTCTGGCTGAAGCCCATCATGAAGAACAGTGTTGAAGGTGCCTAGATGTTGTGAAATTTGAGGGAGTATATCTGTTACATTGAGATCCTTGAATTGGTTCCAAAGATCAAGAATTTGATGGAAGTGTTCCCGCAGTTTGACTTTCAAGGCATCTGCTGGGAGATGAATATGGAGGATATGTTCTTGTATTGGAAACAGAACTTTGAGATGTTGGTCCTGGCCAACAAAGGCAAAATGAGTGTAGGTGCCTAGACAGAGAAATTTTGGGCACCTACACTCAGCTACCCACAGCAAGCCAGACTAAGCCTAGGAGTTACAGGAACGCAGTGAATGTGCACAGTTCGACAATCTCAACCTGCACCTTGGACACGGTTTTACTGATGAAAACTCCTGGCCAGAGCCCTCAAATTGGGATCAAGTCCAAGCTATATAGCCCATACATTTGCTTGAAATCTCGAATCATAATTGCGCACCTATTGTGCGATCGGCACTGCATGTATCGGGAGGAAGAACCCCCTTGCGCCCTCGATATGCACCACCCGCTGCAGGCGCCACCCCCCGCTCTCCAACACACGCTCGAAATCTGGGCGCATACGCTCGAGCGTGTTTACCATTGTCATGATCTGTACGACGGGTGGGGTCGCCACTAGGCCTAGGATGAAGATGAATGGCCACGCACTAGGACATCGGTCCCGTACCCCAGCGAGTTTGCTGCTCCGTAGTTTGACAGCAGCGGGGGCGGCGCCGCGTCCGCGTCCTCTGCATCCCCAGCGGCGCATGCGTATGGGAGGATGTGATCCAAAATAACGAGCACCGTATCTGGGGTAGCCGCTGCGCGCAGGTGTTTGAGGATCTTGCGTGCGTCGTCGAATGGCCAGTCGTGGAGCACGAGACGCATGAGGAATATGGACGCGTTGCGCACTGGCTGTGGGGCGAAGAGGTCGTGCGCTGCACGCCAGTTAGAAACATTTTTTTGTAAGAGATCGGTATGTTCGTGCATGAGGGGAAGACACACCCTCGAAACGCACCCGCCCAGAAGCAATCGCCTCAGGGAACTCTCGCTCCCAAATCTAGATGCACATGCACTTACGATCAGACTCCCCGTGATGATCCGGCATTGGTTTAAACGCCACTTCACCTGGTTGCCATGCGAGACCACCTGGGCCTGGTCCTCAATGACGAATTGCAGGTGTGGGTGCGCGCGTGCCAGAATCAGCGAAGCCGAGCCGACACCGCCCGCCACATCAACTACGACCGAGTCCTTGGGCAGATTGTCCCAGGGGAACGCTGCGGCACCGGGAAACTAAAAGTTAGCAGAGGTTTCGGGAAGCTGACTAGTACTCACCGTCCAAGGTGAGGTTGGCCGGCTGAATGGCAGCATATCCTGCAAATATAAACCATTATACACCAACATGCCAGCCAGCCGAACGAGGGCACAAATAATAGTCGAGCAGACGTACCTTTGACCGCATGTGCAAACAGCTCGCAAAACTGCTTACGCGCAGGCTGCTCAAACCACGTCATCAGCGGGAGATCCACGCCGAGCCAGCGGTTCCACGCGCAGTCCGCTACACGGTTCGAATGGCTCGTGGCTGGATCGCGCAGTGTCTCCCAGACATACGGCGTAGACTTCGCTCCGTGATCGAGGCTGCGCCAGGAGCCGTCAGATACTTGAATGCAGTGGGAAAGAAATATCTGCTCACTAAAATGACGAGAGAGCTTGGAACCCCGTTGTGTCCGCATGCTTATTCTCTGGGCTATAAATCATATGAGTCAGAACGCAAGTTCAGATCAACGGTGAAAGCAAACGCAATGACGAACTGGGAAAACAGCTCCGAAACAGGCTTGCCCGTGTCCAGCGCCATTGAGAGGCGGTTATTCGCAAACGTGTCCGGGCCCACCTCGCGATAGATGTAGTGCGTAGCAAGGAGCCGCATGATACGTGCTGTGGTATGCATGTCGCATGTCGTATGCTGCAGTGTCTCAACTCGATTTAACGCACCGAGTTTGGCGCCATCTAGCTGGCTTTTGGCTGCGATTTCGTCTGCATGCATTCCCTGACAAAACGGAAGTAAGAACGCTCAGGATTGGCATTGAAGTGAGCTCACCTCTGGACCCGCCTCTCTGAGAATTTCGGTGACGTTGGCTTCAAGACATACTCTAAGCGCGGCGGCTCTCCATACCTAGGAATATTTGACTTGCTTCAGCTGAAGCAGTGCGAAGAAAATGCGCGTACTCCCCAAACGACATCGTTAACGGCTTCCAGCGGAGACATCATCAACGCTGCGAGCTGTAGGCCGGCAGAGGCGATGACCCGCGCCGCCTTTGCAGCACCAGGAATCGCTTTGAAATCTTCACACGGAGCGGTGATGTCAAGCTCAGGGAGAGGACTGTTGTGCTCGCTGGAGAGCTTCTCCAGTGTCACGACGGACTCTGAGATTAGCTTCGACAGTTGGACGAGAGAGGATAGCGAGGCCATGGGCGATCCAGATGTTTACCTGCAATAGGAAGGTGGGGTGAGAATGCACGATTAGAGGGTGTCGAAGTCTCCGAGAGCATGCCTACTTATAGCTGAACCGTGGACACCTGCGAAAGTGGCACGTCACCTATGACGGGTGAACCTTGGGATAACGAAGGGTGGAAGATGCGCTAGCACGGTTCCTGCGCCCCTTTTGGGCTCTGGTCAGTGACTCCCGCCGCAGAGCATGGGAGGATAATTACGGTTGCGGCCAAATCAAACGTCTTACTATAAATACATAGAGCATCTGGGTAAATGACTGCCAAAGGGTCGGATGATAGGCATACAATATTTCTCGAGTCTTCAATTGACAGATTATAAAAAAGTTAGGTACTCACCATGATATGAGATTTTGAACAAATACAAGCTAAAGAAACATTTGGGCCGAGAAGTTTAATTTGACCGTGAATGCAGAATCATATTCGATGAAGGGCTTCTGTGGCGCAAAAGACAAATTCATGTGTTAGGGTCAGGTTGTCCAGTGGCACGACGTGTGGGATCCTGGGATGTCCGGTCGACTCCGAGTAGGGCTTCGACCCGTCCGTCTGACAGGACGGATAATTCTATTTGGAAACCCGATTTCCAAGACAAATCCCGGCGATCATTTCTCTCTTATTTGGAAACCCGAGTTTTTGGGTTTCTCTGAGCCGGTGTCCGCCATTTTATGGGTTAACTTTAGTAATAAATAAAGGTGGATTTTGTTGCACGGAAGGAAAATAAGATTAGATGAAAGGCGCGTTAGTGGACACAGATTTCTAATCCAGCCAAGCATTGCCAGTGTGCAGTATGATCCAATCCAGTGCCCCCAGCAATTGCAATTAGGATTTGGATTAACAGTGCGACACACCCGTGTTAATTTTTTGTTCCTGTACGCGCCAAAAGGCGTCAATCACTGCGTTCAGAGGCCTGATAGCCACAGAACGGCCTGCCGAGACATAGCCACTGATGTGTGGCTATGCGACTTAGTGAGGTGTGGCTAGCCATGCTCGCGACACCTCACCACACCTCACCACACCTTGCCACAGCAATATTTAGCTAGCTATTGCCCCCCTCTTAAATTTGGTCCTGCACTCCTCCCTTGCAGCAAATGCAACACTGTAGGTGTATTCTATTGTGATTGCGGTTTGTTTGTGTGAGTTTGAGTAATGATTGATCCGTCGCCATCGATCAGCGGAATATCATTAGTCCAGGACGTAATATATCCTAATATATCGGCCAACGTGGTGTAGCAAGACTTAGTAGACTAGTATTGACAAGTAATAAATGGGTGGGGCAACGCTGTGGCTATAGGTTGGGCTGCAAGAGTGAGGGTGGGAATAGCTAGGAACTAGCCGGACCTCGTAACAGCTCCATTAAGTGTGGCTATGTGGCTGTGGCTAGGTCACATAGCCACAGATCACCAGAACTAGCCTGATATCGTAACAGCTCCAAAATAGCCTGGCTACTAACCCTCTGAACGCAGTGAATGAGCGCGCTCTTGAAAATTGTTGATACGTCCATCACGGATAATGGACACGCAGTATGATCCCAATCCCAATCCGGTATTGGGCCATTTGAAGTCAAATCGCGTCAATGAACACACTGCTGTTGACGTGTCCATCATTCTCTCCAAAATGTTTTCAAATGTGCTAGCAATTATGAACATTTGAACACTCATAAAACATTTAAATACGTGGTTTATGCCCCTAAGTACGGCCCATGTGCATTCTGAACGAAATGACTCGGGACCTTACTGCTCCGTGTGATCGATGGTAATGCTCAAGCTACACATCGGCCTGCACCGGCGCCTGCGAGGCGCTCCCGGCGGGGTTGTCAATAGAAAAGCTCTGGGAGTGCTCTGATTGCAGGGGTTCCTGTTGGAACCGGGTTTCCAAATAGAATTATCCTGACATGACGGCCGTCAGAAAAAACGGTCATTTTTTATGCACCGGACAGGACCACGCGTCCGTCAAGGGTCCAATCTGGAAGGCCTGATGGATGGGTGCCGTCTCTCATCCATGTTACGGCCGTCCGGCGGGTGGATTTGCCGAAGAAAATAATCTTCTCTTCTGAACATAGGGGAACCAACTTTAAAATTTCAGCCTCTTCTTTTGCCTAACGCACGGAACTAAATCCCACATCATGGCTCGTCCTGTTGGTTTATTTGTTCGAAACACATAGAATCCACGGGATAAAATCCTCATTTATATTTATTCTGAACAAATAAACCCACGGGATAAGAATTGAGCACCCCTAGTTGCAACGTGAGGTCCTAGCTCGACCAAAATGGCGGAAATGTTTCAGCATTAAATAATATATGCAAAGTATGGAGTGACAACTCGTTACTAGGAAAGCACTTTTCATGGGTCCATACACCTTTCCTCAAAGCAGCAGCTGCGGAAGTCACTGTCACGCTGAGCTTAGACCATTAATATTACGGACGCTTCACGGATTGCATACTCAGGCATGCCCTAAACGACACGATCCCACCTTCTCGGTGAATAATGCATTAGTAATCTCCAGGCGGGGAAAAACGACCAAATCTCCGTTGTCCTGTCTTCCATCCGAACTCCATGCCCATTCGAAGAAGTGGGATCCCTTTACAATCGCAGAACCATCATCTTCGCCGAAGAACACGGACTCGGAATCCACATGCTTACTAGTGGTATTAATACCTGTGGTACTATACTTAATATATACAAGACATGCCGTTGCTGCAGTCCGGCTCCAGACCGGAGTGAGCATCTCACGTGAAGGCTCCCCAATCCCCAGAGGACGTAGTCGCTCCCCAACCAGATCCGAGCGCAGCCACTCCCTCCCGAAGTCGTGCGATTCTGAACTTCAGGGACGGATGGAAGAACTCGAATTCCAAGCCGATCAATCCCGTGATCATCTCAATGCACGCATCCTCGCACTCGAACGGCGCGAGGCGGAAATCCCCCCAGTCTCTAACATCACGGCTGACGACCTACAAAAGGCGACCGTTCAGCGCTTCTCAGCTGTCACGCAGGATCTGGGCGTGCTCAATGATGGCCTATACACGCTCGGCAAGGACACCGACAGGGTAACGGCAATGCTTGTTGAGCGCGCGCGTACCCTGGAGGACAGTAATAAACACCTCCGGGACGAGAATGAGTCCCAGCGCAGCACTCTCAAAGAGCTGTAAGCGGCAATCCGTCGTCTAGAGATCGTCTCAGCGCCGCCGCTGATTATGCGCCAGCGTTCGCCCCAACGACCTGCTCACTCGCATATGGCGCCTCAGCCTCGCCAGTCGAGGTCCCCTCCGCCTCTCCATCATCTAGGTCGCATGGCATCTCGCCCCCGTTCAAGCTTACCACCTGCGAAGCGACCTCGCACAGACGAACCCAACGGCGTTATTAGCCTAGGCCCACTCAGCGACTCGGCCGAGCCTCCGCAGAAACACTTTGAAATTCACTTATGGACCGCAATCCCCGCATTTCGCCTGGATGCGCCTTATACCGCTGAAAAGGACGCCTCCTACCCCGGTTATTTGCGTGTGACAGTTACCTCCCAGACCGTAGCGCGATCCCTGATCGACGTGTGGCGGAGGAACACCGTCGCGGGCTATACAAATATCAAAATGGTCGAGACCACCGCTGCAACTGGAAGACAACACGCCGGGAATGGCTTCAATACCCAGACGCGCGATGGGCACAAACAGCGCGAGAATAGGTTTGGAAGATCGGCTTCAACGGGAAACCCCGGTGGTCAGTACTCGGAATCGAGTCGGCGCTAACTCTACTGTGATAAATACAAGTACAAGTTTCTCAATGTGATTCTTTGGAACATATTCACGCAATCGTCTGATACTTCATCTAAACACAATCATTGAATACTTTATCTCAACTGCAAATGAGAATGTGGAACCTTCTTCTCTATGTGTGCCCAAAAACCCTTTTTATACTCTTTTCTCAGGCCACGAGACTGGTTTTTATCATCAGCTGTGGACCTTCTTCGGAAGTTGAACACGCTGATTTGTGGTCTCGCATGCACTCTGCAAAGGGAAGACATATGACAGCTTTCTGTTGACTGGTGGATACCTAGCATTATTCCAGTTTCTAAAAAGCCTTCGTTGCATACATGATCTGAGTATGCTAGAACATAAGAACGGCCACTAGGCATATTGACATGATGGATCCCCCCCCCTCTAATGCACATTTCTCTCACCCAAAGTTCTTGCCACGGTGGGTCCTTGTCTTGATCCAGCATCACAAAAAAGGGGCACAAAATCCACACTGACTGCATTCCGCACCCAACACAACACAACTCCCTACAGCCCTAGCACTGTGTTCCCGGTGTGTCCCCTCTGTGGGTGACCTTTCAAACCTGTCAGAATATTGATGCTAACACTCAAAATCTCAGGCTCAATGTCCATAAGCCACACCCTCTGTGAATACAACAGTGCCAATATGCTGAAAGTGCAGATGCTCAGTGTGTATGATGCTAGTGCCTTTTATAGTCGGTCGTTCTGGAAATAGACATCATATAATCGGATTCCCCTCGCTCGTGCCTTTCTATCGACCTCCTAACCTCCTAAAACTATCAAGAACTGCTGATGGAATACCATTTTTCATCCAGAACGGCCGCAGGAATGCCATTGCTCCCGTAAGTAAGTTCGTTGATCCCGTTGATCTCCGAATGCCGGAGATGCCCGAAATATTAATGAGATTGTCCTACTTGACGCGCTGACCCCAGCTAAGTTCCCGAAGTGCCTGAGGGTAACTATGCTGACCTTGCTGTTCTATCCCATCTATCTGAGGCATCGACTCACCCTCAGTCCCTGTACACTCAGTGTTAAATTAACAATTAACTAAGCAGCTCTTCACCCGCATCCATGCTTGGCGCACACGCAAGCCGCTGACCGGCTCCTAGGTTAATGCATTTAATAGCCCCTCCCCCTGTCTTTAATTGGCACATTTCTCATTCAAAACAGCTTTGTTTTCTGAGATCCGGATGGGTTATGGAAGAGCACTTTGTGGCTTGGACATACACAATGTTCACAAGCCATCGGCATTGATAGAACAAATCTACATTCATGCAAAATGGGTGCCAGCCTTGTAGAGCTGCTGACACCTTTGATGCAGACCAAGGGCCTTTAGGTTATTAGGGGCAAAATGTGCGTTCGAGGGAGGAAAATAATAGTTTCCAAATCAGGTATGGGAGAATCTGATGTCGAACCCCGCTGACGCAGCAACGAATTGAAAGCCGGATTTTTTTCAAGGCTCTACAACTTTGGTGTTGACATCATTTCTGATTAGATCTGACCTAGATCAAATCAAAGCTGAAGTAAGCAAAAACCGCTTACTTCAGCTTTGATTTGCCCCTACACCGCCATTTGGAGATAATGTTTTAAAAATATTAAGGCTTGACAATCTCTGAACATGTCAGGAGATGTCTGGCCAACCTTGTCGGAATGTCTGTAAAATGTTGCAGGCAAAACATTTATAAAATATCCTTGTGACTTTCTATTGACGTTAGGAAGACGACGAACATACATCGTAGGAAACATCTCACGGGCATTGCTGAAATAAGTACAGGCACTTTGTTTTAGATAGCCTAGTGAGTTCAGAGCCAGTGTTCGAAAGTTTTAAGTACATAAATACACTTGAAATTATCGAGGCCAACTTAATTGAATCGTGTTGAAGTCTGTAACTTAAAACTGACGAAATCCGACCAAGAATTGTGTCGTAAAAATCGCTAGGATCCGGAATTCAGTTCAGTGGAACAGAGCCAAAATCTGTTCTTACACCACTGCACCAGACCAGCGGCTTGAATTGTAAGTATGTGAATTGATAACGGAACATGGTCAGTGCGCATCATCCAAACAGTTGCAAATGTTGAGGACCCACAAAGGACCCACAATGAATCCTTCCTCGTCCACCACCTCCACTGGCTCCAGGCTCCACCGCGAAACCCTACTCGCCTCAACCTGAATTTCCTGCATCCCAAGAAAAGTGACCGGATACATGGCCATGTGACAGGGACCACTCTCTTCTCCGCCCACTCCGAGCTTAGTACAACGGCCGCTCAGTTTCGCTTTCGCGCAAAACATCTCAAGCTTCCTGTTTGAAGACCTGGCCCCCCGCTGAAACTTTCCAATCACTGCATACAAGGTTACTGCCTGCTGCAATTAGCGTCCGCCGACGGCAAGCGAATATAGCAATATCAATACCACGTCGTGTGTTGAGCCTGGGAAGCCCATTAAGCCGTACAAGCCGTCATCAAACTGAGCAACATAGTATCACATCTCAAGTTTGCCTCAAGCATTGCTCCTGCCGGGCGGTCTCAAGTCAAGTCTCTTGAAGTCTCTCAATATCTCCGAGTTTCCCCTTCAAGTTCGCGCGGTACCGGTACACGGGCATCAATTGGCAGACGTGAATCGCAAGCTGGACTGGAAGGTGTGCGGACGGCGCTGGGGTGAGCGTTTGACTGACCCGTTTTCTTGTTCATCGTTAATTTAACAGCAGCTCCGGGGCCGCTAGAGCTCTGAGTTCGACACGCTGTCGTATGCACGGTCGGAGCCGCACGAGTGCCACAAGCCCGGACATCCAGTCTGCGACCTCGGGCCCTCGCCGTACCTGCAGCTCGCCCCATCCCCAGCAGTCCGCAGGTGTGACGGACGCGGATATTTTGTTGCTATTCCTTACCTATATTTTGTTTTTGAAGTACTACGGCATAATATTAATTTGACTTACTTTTTTCCATTACAACACGATGTGATTAGAAATTTCAACTAGTCTCAAAATATACCGAAAATGTCTCAGAAATAGGGCTGAGAACGTCTGCTAGACATGCACCTCAGACAAGGCTCCAGGGATTTGATGTTTTTTGTTTTGAAAACATTTTCAGAGTGTTGGGCAAACGTCATGGGCATTATATTGAAATATTGTTGTCAAAACATTTTCAAAACATGTTTACCAAATGGCGGTGTAGGGTTGGGGTTATTACTTTCAGCCTTTCAAAAGGAAAAGCTCAAAGTCATTAAAATTGGTTAAGAGATGCTTCAAACTGGTTAGACATACCTCAGAATGGTTAGACTTCCTTCAACCTACCCCTCCAGATTTCAAATGCGCCGTGTTTTTTGAAAAGCTCTACAACTTTGGTGTTGACATCATTTTTGATTAGATCTGACCTCATATGTGCCTCATAGAAAGCCCTTGAAAATCTTTACAACTTTGGTGTTGACATCATTATTGATTAGATCTGACCTCATACGTGCTTCACCATACTTCAAGGTCATTAGGATTCCTCAAATATTATTAAAAGGCCAGATCAAACCAAAGCTGAAGTAAGCAAATTTCGCCCACTTCAGCTCACTTTCACCCCCACCCATCATTTTGCCTGTAGCCATCCCGGATGGACACTAGACGTTTGGCCCCCCCCATGAGAAATGATCTCCTGATTTTTCTGGTCATGGTGGTACCCAGGCCCTTGCGATCCGCCAAGGTGCATAGATGGGGGGGGCCATCCACTGGAACATAAGTATAGGACGAGGCCACCAGCAATGTCGACGTCGAAACGGATGCCAAAGTGCAGGGAACGATAAGGACGGAATTCAAACACGCTACCCTTCTCTGCATTGCCCATCGACTCAACACCATAGGTAATGTTCCACGTCCTTCCGTCGATCTCCGTTCATGGCTTATATATATATCATCAGTTTATTACGATCGAATCCTCGTCATGGATGCTGGCAAAGTCGTAGAGTTCGATACTGTCTTGAACCTTTTTGACAGATCAGATTCGATATTCCGGAGCCTTTGCGAACAGGCCAACCTCTCGAGGGCAGATATTCTGCATATCAGAGCGGAGAACGCTGATGCTGTACTGTCGGTTGAAACGTTGGTGGAGGAAATGAGGGTTTGAAACTGAATTGAATCGCATTCAACTATTAGACATACCTAATAATAATACCCCTGCTCATCACATCTTCCCTTGAAATTCAACGATGGGTCAATCAGAAACGCGGGACTATGTAACTTCGAGCTGCCCCGAAATTTTGCTAATCTCGGGGTGCATTGACCGGACTGCATTGACTGATTAGGTCAGGGACAAGACTACTAGCGGATTTGATAGTATTTCATGCGAGCAAGGAAAACCACATCAGCCTTTTGACAAATACGTTCGGAGGTTTTGGGGATTTTTAGGGTTTCCGGGTTTTTTCAAAAAAAGGAAAGGCTCTCAAATGATGAGTGATTGAAGGGGCAATGGTAGTTTTTTTTTTTTTTCAAAGTTTGGCAAATTTGACTTGTTGTTCAGAGGTTTTCAAGTTTTCGTGTTTAGCTAGTTTTTTGGGGTTTTTTGGGGTTGTTGAACCCCAAAAAACTTTGAAAACTTTGTGCAAGTGGCGGCGTGCTACCAGAGAATCGTGGTGCAAGCTGTAGCTCAGTGCTGTAACACTGCTTTTTGCCTCTCCCGTCCGTTTTCAAAAACACCTTTGACCTGAGGCACGGACGACTTAGATATAGAGCTTTGACTATGTGGTAGGAGACGAGAAAGGAAGGGTGACACAGCCACTCTTCGGGCTTGCTCGCGTCCACTACCTACAGTCTCAAGAAAATGTCTTCTGCCGTTATCCTACTTGCGGATGGACTCAGGAGATGGAGTTCTATGCGTCAGCACGGCTCTCCCTTTGACGACCAGTGCAAACTTGCAGGTACAATCACTGCCTACGACACAAACACCCCTTTGATTCCCCAAGCTCGGCACATTCGGTTTAAATCGGTCCTTCCAACCGATTGCCATCACCCTTGGAATGGCGGGGTTGCCGCGGAATGCCAAAAGTGCGAGCCAGCAGAAGAGTTTCAGTCGAAGAACTGGTATTGTCATCGCCTAGCAGCTCAGCTTTTCGAAATTCAAGGATCTTGTGGACATTAATCTATTTCGGAATATTTATATTTTGCTCCTAGGCTGCGGGAATACATGTTTTACCCAGGTTCAAGTGATGTATCCTACATATTCAGCCGCCGCCAAGAGCCCGACTAGATACAGGAGAAAATAATTCATCTTCGGGTTTGAGCACAAACAACCAACTTATCGGTCACTTTCTCCCATGGATTTGGCGTCTTGCGATTGGCGCTCGAGGCTACATCAAGGCACAAGTGCCTACGGGTACCCATGCAATGTGTGATGCACCCAGTGAATGAATGACTCCAAGAAGGCGCCGGTGGAGGAGAACTCAACGTGTCGATACCATTTCTTTTCGGTGGACGAAGTGCGGGGAAGTGTTGCTGCTCTGATATCCAGGCCCCCTGTCGACTTCGGGCGGTCTCCGCCGCCCCGCGAGCGCCTAGATTTATTCTTCTACTTCATAATCCGCATAGGAGCCATACAATCGGTCAGACATCTTCGTACTGGGCCTTACCCTGTGGCAACCATTAGTTTTAATTCAATAAAGCGCAGCAAAAAAAAGAAAGACTCACTCCAAATAGAGCATCGCATCCTCGTGCCATCGATCTTCCTCGCTCAGATTCAGCTCCTCATACCCCCCCTGCCTTGCAATGAGCGTATGGTTAATTGTCAGCGCGCCAACATAGTCTCCGTTCGGCCGGTACACACCCTCGATCATGCCCCGCCCGTCCCACAGCACGCTGCCCACCAGCCGCCGTAGCAGCTTCACCTCCGCGCCCGTATACCCAAAGCATCCGCGTATCACGAGGCGCTCGAGCGGGGTGGTGCGCAGTTCGAGGTAGCAGATAAGCAGCTCGAGGAAGCGCGTATTGTCGAGGTCGAAGTACGAGTTGGTCGGGAGCCCAGCAGGGTTGCTGGGCTGGAGCTGCGGGAGCCAGTTCCCTGCGCCGCAGTTGAGGTCGAGCATCCTGACCGTCTGCATCGCGGGGAGGAGGGTGCCGCTGCCGCCGCCCGTTCCCGCTTTCCCTTCCCCGCTCGCAGGCACGTGTGTACTCTCGAGGTAGCGCACGAGCGCCCAGAAAAGAACCGCGGGCGGGGAGCCACTCGCCGCGAGCGTCTGCAGCCCTGAGAGCCGGCCAAGGAACGGCCGCCACAGCGCCGCGGGGATGGTACACCAATCACGGAGCCACAGGTACTCGATGTGCTCGAGCCACGCGAACTCAGGCAGCGCAGCGAAGATTGTCGCGAGCGCGAGGTCGCTGCGCAGGCTGGGCACAATCCAGCTGAGGCACACGTCGATCGCCACGTCGCGCGGCCAGGGCCCGGAGTTCGCGTAGGTGAACGAGATGGACGCGGACTGAGAGTGCTCCGCGAATGGCGTCAGCATAAGAAGGTCGTTCCCGCCCGCGTTACAGCCATCGCCGTGGTCCATCATCATGCACTTGGGCGGCTTGGGCATGCGCACGGAGAACGTGCGGTATAGTGCGGGGAGGTTGTCAAAGTTGCTGAGATGGAGATTGAAGCGCCGCAGCTTCGGGCTCTCGAGCGCCTCGATGAACTGTGTGCAGTGCTCGGGGCTGCCGGAGAGATGGAGATCGCGGAGGACGGGGAAGGAGATTGGTCGGATAGGTGACGATGGAGGAGCAGAGAAGCCGGAGAGTTTTAGTATATGGAGCTGATGGAGTTGTCCCAATGCGAGTGCGAGGCTATCCCAGGGGAAGGGTTGCCAGCCCCTGCAATATATTTCAAGAGAAACTAGCTGGCTGGGAAGAGGCAGGAGGTACGGAATGTTGGTGCACATCAAGAGAGAGCGCAGCGCTGGAAATGGCGGAGCATCTGGCTGGACTGGAATATTGGATGCCACCCAGGTGCAACTTTCAACTGATAAATCGGTGAGGTGAGGGAATGGACCAAGAAGCAGGTCCAGAATGAGCTGGCTAGGCACAGAAAACCTGAGGTGGATGCGCGCTATCCGTTCCGCCATTTTCAGCACTTCGCACACCAAAGTTTCGACCACAGCCAGCCGAGTGTCCGCCGTGACGATCAGGAGGGAAGACTTTGACCGCTCAAGGCAGGTGCTCACCCACGCGCGAGATTCGAAAACGACGTGACCCCAGAGTAGTGGCGTATCGAGAGCGATCTGCCGCCAAGACGCGCACACATGGCTGCACGCAATCCAAGAATACTCAGCGAACGAGTTCTCACACACCAGGAGGAAGATCTCTACGACAATATCCGGTGGCAAGCGGCTGATTGTAAGCTTCGCATTGTGTTCGGGATCCAGAGGCGGTTTCGGCGGAGGGTCAAAGACAATGGACGGCGTGGCTCCAGATATAGAGGACTTGGAACGGAGTGAAGGAGATGATAGGATGACGAAGGGCTCAGGGCGTGTGGGGACTGGCTGCCGGCGCTTGAGGGAGACTTGTCGTTTGAGTCGCTCCCACAGATCTAATGGACAAGCGAAGTCAGGAGTATCACAAACATACATCAGCCTTTTGACAGATTTCTTGTCACTTGTTGGAGCTTGTTTACTTGTGGACAAGCTGCCAAGCTGGCAAGTAAACAAGCTCAAGCCATCGGTTTACAGACAAGCTCACAAGCTCACAAGTTCCGATAAATTTAATTATTTTAAAAACTCATACATATGATAATCTGCGTAAGGATTAACAAAATACCGATTGAAAGCGTCCAAGGAATAAGAGAAATGAAAGTCCTCGGGAAGCGGCGCCGAGCCATAAACAGGGAGCAGGTGCGCTGCGCGCGCTATGCAGTCCATCTTAATGATCGCTAAGGAAGGCTGGCGGCGCTCGACCTCGGGCTCTACAACCCACATCCCAGTGTCAGGATCTGGTGTGTCACCGACGGGAACCAGCCAGCGCACCAGCGCGCATTGGTGTTCGACGTTGCCATAGGTGAAAGAGAAGAGTAAGAGGACGCGGCCAATGACAAGGCCACCCATTACCGGTGCACCAACGTCGATGAGAACCGTATCGCGACGAGCATAGCCATGCCAGTTGGGGTTGGAACGAAATATTTCCCTGTACATTCCGCCAGCACCGCACAAGTCACTGGGTGCGTAGAAGCGCGCGATGCCGCCGTGACGGACCGAGATCTTGCCCGCAAAAGCGGGATAATCCGCTTCTGGAATGTCGGTGTCATCCAGAATAGGGCCGTGGACGTGCTCGTATAAATAGCGGCGGAAGAGGAGGGGGAAGCGGGGCTGAGTGATGTGCACTGCGAGCGCCAAAAGCTCGTGTGGATAGCCGCGCTCTGAGAGAGGGATCAGTATTAAAGAAGTGAGGAGAGCGTGTACACGTACGTGGGGTGACTGCGAGCTCGATAGACGACAGAGACTTAGGCCCAGGAACGGCCGTGTCCTGGTCGTCATCATCATCACCCGCGATTGCGGCAGCGGCGATAATTTGGGGCTGGCCACCATTGAGAACCATGGCAGTATACGAAGACGCGGTGCCAACGAGCATACCGCGAGCCCAGAATGCGCGGAAGCTTGCCGCCATCTTGTCGAGGCGGCAGAGCGTAACGAGCATCTGTGGCAAAGCATTGAAGTGGCTGGAGCGCCGCCAGGGCTCCTTCACAGCCTTGATATGCTTGGACTCTGTTATAGACGAACAGAGTCCGTTGGGGGATCCGAAAAGCTGAATGGACCGTATGTAATGGACTAAGGCATGCTGGCGAGGGAGTGAGATGTCGACGCGTACCCCGGTTTCGATAAAAATGTCGCGATAGCGGTGAAAACGGTCGAGGGCTTCTTTGATCGTTACCAGGTCAGCGCTTGAGATGCTGTTGCGGCGGACCAGATAACAAAAGTCCATGAAGGCCGCTAGGCATTTGACCATGTCGGAGGGTAAGTAGCCCGCTACGGCGCCAAGATATATCTGTCTCGGATAGTCAGCGAAATCATGACAGTTGTGGGATTAAAATACCTTCATGAGGGCTTTTGAGTCGTCGCCCGTCCACTGATTGAAGTCCCTGCCGTCAGGGAATCGGCGTAGGCCTGGAAATTCGGGTACAGCAGAGATCCTGCAACGGTAATTTTAGTCATCATGATTATGTCATACTCCAGAGACATACCGGCGGTCGATATCCTGAATAATCTCCAACGCGCGCTTTTCACCGTGTTCGAGGGTAAGGTAGTCGTTGACCCACGACACGAGATGGTCCTTGAAGGCTCCCTTGATGACCTGGTGCAGGAGGTCTGATGACAGTAGCTCATGAATGTCCGCTCGCGGAAATCCTTGCGTGAAAGGCTAGTACACAGAAATCTGGTCAAATTAAGGCAAGGGAGCAGGTGGAGTACATACCACTACATCCGACCGAATCCCGTAGTCATCCCACAGGGTTCCCGGGTCAAAAATGGTGATCAAGAATTCGGCGTTAGCCTGGACACGCAAGCGCGCTCCTTCGCTGTCGAGATTATCTGGATGGGCATCACATCTGCACGCTGCTTCAGCATATATTGTCTTTGATGAGAAGGAACAGACACACTTTGGACACCAATTTTGGACCACAGCCGCCAGCCACACTTGTTCTGGATAATCTGCGATGTACGGGCCAAGTCCGTAGATAACCCGACGATAGTGACCATCGGGGCATCGCACAACATCAGGTACTGTCATTCCTGCTTTGAGAGGTGCGAAAACGCGTGCGAGACATGCATGGTATAATTGTCGGACGAATTTCTGATATTCTGGGGTCTTTCGGTGTTTTTTGGATGCTGCGCAATTGTGAGCGAGAGCAAGGATGAAGCGAGGAAGACACAAACTTTTAGGTATGGGGAGAAAAGCACCAGGGAGAACGGCGTTTCCATGCCCACGGCGCGCGGGATTCGTGAGCACGGAGGGGGAGATATAGACTGGATGATATTCCTGATGGCCCGTTGCGACGGAAACCGTCGTCTTGTCGCTGCCACCAACGGTGGCCACAAACATGGCGCCATGAGTGGCTGGGTCCTGCGCAATCATATCCTGCTGCTCGATGAGTACCTGAGGTATGGCAAAGATAGATACGAACAGCTTGATTCCATACCCAATCCCCTGACATCAGATTAGACCAGACTCGATCTCCAGCATGATTGAATTGACGGTAAGGGACGAGATTGACGTGATCCTTGAAAGCCGTCGTTGCCAGCTGCTGGTGGAGAAGCTGCCGAACGTCGCGGGTACACAGATCGTAAGTTTGTGTCATCCATTTGGGCGGAGTGGGCGGTCGAGGACCCGAATTAGGGCTGCCGCCCGTTGCCGTGGTCACGGTTCCACGGCACCCGTGGCACGGGTACCCGTCCCGTGCCGTCGAAGATTTTTCCCTTCGTAAAACGGCCCGTAAAACACGGCCGTCACGGCCGTGGAACGGCTTTTCTGTTCCCACGCTCACTGTACCGCTTGTATCCGCCTTTGAGGCCTCCCGGGTCCTTAATATGCCCTTAAATGAGGTATGTAGCTTATTTGTAGCTTATTATAATCTACTTTCCTTGCGCTATTCTACCTCAGATAAGCGAACAACTGAAGTACCGGAATTTGCCGCGAGCTGATGGCGGAGTTTGAGTAACGAAACATGTTCAAAACTACGTTTCCGACTATATACTGGCCATAGGTTCGACTCTGGAGCAGGTAAACACCTACAGATAGTGAAAGGTTGCAGAAGGGACCCTCAGGATAATATATATACAAGGCATAGTGCATGTATATTTTCAGCATGCCGTCGACCCGTTACGGCCGTGCCGTTGCCCGTGCCGTGCCGTCAGGAGTTTTTTAGGGCAGTCCACGGCCGTTTTTCCACGGGCCGTTGCCGTGAATCCACGGGTGGCAGCCCTAACCCGAATATCGCAGTTTGTATGTTTTCCATGGTGCGTCGCCAGTCTGGATGGAGTCGATGGTGGCGTATAAGTCTTGAGCATCATTCCACGGCGGCTTTTTGTCAAACTCGAGTACAGACGCTGCCCAGAGGTCGAGGCCTTTATTAATTTCCTTCTCCGAGCTTTGAGCCTCCACAAAGTGGAAGTGCGCAAAGTAGAACTCGCCCCGCTTTCCAAATGGGGCCCAGGCTTTCGAGTCTTGACC
This sequence comes from Mycena rebaudengoi, assembly GCA_029282285.1. NCBI lineage: Eukaryota > Fungi > Basidiomycota > Agaricomycetes > Agaricales > Mycenaceae > Mycena > Mycena rebaudengoi. The sequence continues at coordinate 101,139 of JARJCX010000338.1, read as the reverse complement.
ATCTTCAGGTGGAGGTGTTGGCGGCGGGGGACCTGAGAATGGCGGGAGAAAAACCCCGTTGGCGTCGCAAGGTAATGCTAAGATTGTGTTAGGCAAACGTGAATAGAAAAATCGCACACGTACCATTCAAGTCCGGGTGAAGGACCGTTTGGAAGGTATTTTCGTCTTCTCCTTCGCTGGCAGGTGTAAATTGTCGATGCTGTGAGTTCTGGTGCTGAGAAAGGCCGCCACGAGATTTGAAGGTTCTCAGACATATTAGACAAGTTTGTGATTCTCCGTGGGGCATGAGCGTAGAGAGCAAAAACGGACTTCATGGATTTCAGAGTCTCGATACATGTGTAAACATCTTGCGCCAAAAAACGACATCCACATCCGTTTCGCCGCATCCATGTCTGCCAAGCCTGCAAAGGCCAAACCTGCCGCTCGTGGTAGCGCCCGTGGTGGTCGTGGTTCTCGTGGAGGTGGTGTTGGTGCTTCAGGACGCCCCAAACGGACAGTGGACGACGTGGACGCCGCTACCGATCAAGAATATGTGGATGCTCCATCAGCGCCGAAAAAGAAACGCCCCGTCGTCCCTCTTCCCCCCCGCGCTCCTTCAGCCCGTAAGACCGATCCACACCCAGGAAAGCCGGACCAGGCACGGGGGATTCGTACCTCGGAACAGGTCGACGCCGCGGACGAGGAACTGCAGCAGCAGTATGCCGAAATCGAAGAGTCCCGCCAGAGCGGCTACGCTGCCGCCGCCGAGCTCCACGTCGAACAGGACGCCACCATGGAAGCCGAGAAGCGCGAAGCAGTCCTCAGCATCGCGGATCTGCCCGCCGGCATGCTTTCCCGAGTACCGCGTCCCGCGAGGGTTGCCGAGGACGAAGAAGAGGTCTTGAGCTTCACCCAGGGAGACTTTGACCGGCAAGAAGAGTTAGATCGGATTGAGGCGGAAGGTGGGCGCGTCGAGGACGATGAGGCATATGCGTCGGAGGATCAGTACGCTCCCAAGGGGAAAGGGCAGATGGTATGAGCTTGGCGCTGCAGATCGTGCTTAGACTAATTTGCTAATCCAGAAGCGAGTCCGACTCGGAAGAGCAGCAAAGCCCAGGAAGTTAGCCAGAGGCGATGTGAGGGCGTCCGTGGAGGAGGAGGTCAAAAAGCAGAAGGCGGTGAGAGAGAAGAAGGAGAGTGAGCTGGCATCCCAGGCTGTCGCGAAGAAGAAGGGTGTCCAAAACAGGGGAGTTATTATTAACGCTAACGGCAACACGTGTACTCACCTCTCTTGTCAACTACAGCGACGCCGCCGCATCCTCAAGCAAAGCGGGTATCTCTTCTCAATGGCTCGCCGCCGCCGCCGCCAATGATAGGCCCAGCCCGCCGTCGAGTCCCGCTCTGGGCGGCTTGACCGACAAGGACATCCGGTCGAAAAGACCCCAGACTGCAGAGGTCAGGAAACCCGCAGCTCGCAAGGCTGGTGTCCCGCTACTTCCACGGAAACACGAGGTGTGTCTGTGCCCTCGTTATCTGTCCCTATAAATCACCAAGACCGCCTCGGGGCATCTAGATTCCTGCGCGGACAAATGATGTATGTCTTATATTCATCTGGTTCGGTCTCGCTGCAACTGATACTACTTCAGTACGTCCACATCGTGGACGACAGCGGAAGCGACTCAGAGACTCCAGCCAAGACCGTCAAACGCGCTAAGTCCGCCGCCAAACCCAAGATGACCGTCAAAACCGAGGACAAGATGCCGGCGCTTGCCCTACCCAGGTCTCGCAAGGTCAAAGTCGAGCAGACCTCGTCACTGGCGACTCTCGTCGGCACCCCCACCTCCCGTACGCCCAGTTCCGATGGCGCCGACGGGATGCCCGCGTTTCTCGCCAGCCAATGGCAGGGTACAGTTGTCCCTGCTCTTTATCGCGCCCTTAACTGCTCCTCCTCGCCCTGTGAGGTAGGTTTGCAGGGTGTCGTCACTGTTAAGCTTGTCCAGGCAGTAGTCGACAAGCTGAGCCCCCGCAACACTTATACAGTCCAGTGGAACGATGCTGTATGTGCCAAGGTAAGTTATCGACCGTTTCGCGTCATATCATCGATAATAATTATCAAACAGGCCGCCGCTCGCTTGATGGAATACCGGTCGTCTATCGGCTCCGCAGGCATGGACACCGTAGCCGTGTACATCGCGGAGACGCCGGTGCTCAACGGCAATTCTCTCGAGGTCAAGAAGTTCGCGCGGTACGCCAACAAAGCCGGAGGTCCCGCGCTCTTCAAGACGCCTACACCTCACGAGGCTATCCACATCCAGGACCCAAAAGATCCGCTTTACGTGGTACGTGCGCTCTCGGAGCGCTTTGTAATTTATCTGACATCTGTGCAGAAACCACGAGGCTTTCTGGAAAGCCCCATGTTTATCAGCATACTCGCGCCCCTCATTAAGACGCTCAACGAAGACCGCCCTATCGGCGCGATGGCGTTAGCTGCAGCCTCAGTGAGTTTTGTTTTCTGTGGCTTTTCTTCGTGCTCACCATCCTGCAGCTCGAGCGCGCGTGGAACGCGTACAAAAGCGGGTCGTACGAGAAGCCCGGCAAATTCACCAAGGGCGAGGTCGGCGGCGCCGTCGCAGGGTACCTGGTAAGTATCAATAAACTCAGCGACGCCGCGTGGGAGCGGATTTTGGACGCCTGCAACGACACCGTCGAGCACGTCCAGCTGTTCAAGTCGGAGGATGAAGACGACCGCCTCGATGGGCACCGCGAGAATCTATACATGCCCAGCAGCCCGCTTTAACCGTTTGTGAGTGGTATTGATTTTCACATTCTCTAGATAAGCTCACACTCCTACTTTTTATAGCTCCTGCGCGTTTTCCAAACATGCCCCCAGGCTGGGCAAAAACCCAAAAAAATGGTACCCGGACTCATCCCTCGCCTCCCCCGGCGTCGGTTCACTCAAAATCTGTCGCGTGCTACTTAGTTTACCTACGTACATGTACATTTATACAGAAATTGCTATTTTGGTTTTTTTTTACTTGCGTACTTGCCTACTTGTGAGCTTGTCCAAGCAGAAAAAACATAAACTTTTCTGAAATCGGACCTGGCTTGTGAGCTTGTGACTTGTGAGCTTGTTGGCCTTGTACAAGCCCAAACAAGTGCTGACAAGTGACGACAAGAAATCTGTCAAAAGTCTGATGTACAACGGCCCACGTACTGGAAATGGCCACCGATTTCATACTCGCTAGCTCGCGTGCAGTGGATGGGATGCCAGAAACAAGTGGTCTGCCAATTAGCGCTGCACAGCATGTCCGGCGTTTCCCGTCCGAGTTTTGCCGTGGGCCCCGAGAAATCGCCGTGTCACGGCGTGCCGTGCCGTGCGCGCCGTGCAGCGTGCAAGCGTGCTGCCGTGAAGTATCATTTCTTCGTGTCCACAAATATTCTAGGTGACATATAAGACCAGCAATGTTTCCTTTTTCTCTCCTTTTTTCGAAATCCCTGTGCATACCTGTTCACAGTAGCCCATTTTTGTTCACTTTTTCGCTACTTTTTTGTGGTTTTCGGCCAATTTTTGATGTGGGGAAGCGAAATTTTGAGTAGGAGCCCTTTTTGCATGACTGAATGGAAACGGGGGAAAAAAAACCCGGCGAAATCGACGGGAACATCAAAAAGGAGGAAAAAAGGAAGAAAAGCGGGGAAGAAAAAGGGCTACTGTGAACAACCCTAAAATACTAGATTATTTCGATCAATTCGAACAAGGTCCCGACTTTCCGGAGGAAAAAAAATCTTCACCCCATCCTTCATTCATCGTCAATGGTGCCATTATTCACAACCCGCACTTGGGTTTTCTCTTCCATGCCCACCATTTGCATCATATTCGGGGCTTTCTGGCACATATTCGCTTTTCGTGCCCATCTCTTTGCTATTTGAACGAATACTGGCTCCGCTTTGAGAATTATACAAGTCAGATTCAATCTGGATTCTGCCTGCCAAGTGCGCTTGCATGTTTCTATTCGGAACTCATTATTGTGGCCAGAGTTCTCCACCGTTACAACCAGGGACGCCAAAAAAGAAGATGGCCGTGTCGGAAAAAAGTCAAATTGCTTGCAACGGCCTGAATCAGCTTCGGGCCTTGAGACGGCTTGCGAGAAGTTGTATGCCCCTCAGCCACGCCTTCCAGACACTCACAAGACGTTGCGTGGTGCAGTACAGCAACTCGCAAGGAGTCCCAAGCCGTGGTAAGATATACGGGACTTGGCAAGGCTTGGGACGACTCGTAGCTGGTTTTGTTTTTCTACTAGTACCCAGAGTTACAAAGGGACTTTAATCAATATTATTCACCCGTAAATACATGTCTTCGTCAACGCAATCAATTACATAGTGCATATCTTGTCTCGCACCAAAAATCGGGCATAGTAAGGCACCAGACAATGTGTTCTAGCGCAATAAAGATGGATGACTGTGCTGAGAGTTGCTCTCGAATGGAGCAGTCGGTGGGGGTTTTTGGCTGCCAGGAAGTCTTGCGGAACGGACGGATCATGGCAAGGTCGAGCTCGGCACCGCTCGGGAGATGGGAGCGGAACACAAGTTGAAGTTGGCCCATGGCAAAGGGGTCGTTGTCGGTCTCGTACATGACGGAATCGAATCGAGGAGCGTTGTGGAATTTTGGGTTACATCGCAGAATGTCGCGGGCGCTTCTCCAGTCCACCTTGGATTGGTAGTGAACATAAAAAACTTTGCATGGCTGTATCTGAGCAGGAGTGAGCAAGACCACAGATCTTCGATGGTACCCGCACCTGAATATCCTGCTCGAATCGAACTGAGTGTGACGGGTGATGGTGAGCGATATACTCCCTGAGCCGCATGTTGAAGTTGCGGAAGCTGGAATCGCCACGATTATCAGCCTCAATGCGGTGAACAGAAATGTGTCGGTCTGGAGATCCAAGTGACCAATGGGCAGTGGACACGGACTGCGTAATCAACTCGCGCTCAGAGTCGTCGATATCGGAGTCTTCTTGGCTTTTTAGCCACTCGTCAACCGCCATCTTTATGCGGGCCAAGGCCTCTTCGTTTTCATCCTGCAAAGAAATCTGAGAGAGCAAAACATGTCAAGAATCTGTCGAAACTAAAGCACCATGCCTACCTGATGTTCCGCATTTTTGCCATTTGTTTTCTCGTACATTTTTGCGACTTCTTGTTGGAATCCTTGGCCAACTCGGGTGTTCATGTTGCGGCTTGTCCCCTTCGAAATAAATGCGTCCCGTGCGTGTTTAAGAAAGTGTTGCTTCAGAAAGTTGAAGTCCTTCCCTGACACTTCGTACAGATCCTGTGATAGACAGTCAGTGTTGATATTTTTGGGGATTGGATGTAGCACTGACACCGGAAGCACGCTCATATTCGAGTACGAGGTCGTTCAAGTGATCCAGTCTTGTTTTCGTGGTGACTGATAGCCCGAGCATGATACGAAGCTTCTGCATCACCCGCACAATCCGCACAAATGGTGAATTTTGAGGCAGGAGTTGCACAAGACACGGCAGCGAGGACTATCCATTGATGAGACTGGGAAAGAAGGAAAATGATTAAATACGGACCTTGAGGATATCAACGAATGTCTGCCCATCTGAGTAATCTATCGTTGTGGGCGATGGTGTGTGTTTGAGACCTCTCCATCGCGGAAATTGGCCCATGCTGGTGAAAATGGTAATGGTCAGTTTTTTTGTTCTTCTTTTGTTTTTGACTCACTTGTCGTTGAATTTCGACGCAAGCTTCTCCACTTGCAGAAACTCCTTGAGGCAAGGCCAAACGTGCTTCCCCCATTGCCCGCTATCAAAATAATGTAGCAGATCATACCCCACCGCAATATATGGGTCAGAATGGTTGAAACGCCACAGAGGAAGCTGTTATGAGTGACGTCAGTGTCCAGATTTACGAGAAGACACAGTTTCACATACCTCGAAAAGTGAAGCCCATAGGATTTGAGCAGCTCTTCTCGCTGTGTGGTCGGTAAATTCTTCGCCTTCATGAATATTCTGTGCATGGATGCGGAGGTGCGAAGCTCAGCATCTGCTGAGAGCTTGTGGAGATCGTCGTGGTGTATTAGACACTTTGGACACGGGTGGTTGGCTCGCGAATTGCGGATCGCGAGCCAAGCTGCCAGCTCCTCGAAGTCCATTGACTCCACAAGGATCCCCGGATATGCGACACGAGTCACGCCATCACCCAAGCGAATGGCTTCTCCATTCTGGGAGCGGCTCTTGAGGGAGGCAAGAACCACTTCACATACCGTATGGTAAATTTGGCGTTTAAGGCGGTCATATTCGGCTCTGCTGGTGCCGCTCAACGTCTTTGGATCGACGTTGCGAAGTGCTGGTGGCTGGACTATTTCAGCATGCATGAGATCGAAAAAATAAGCAGCCACACCATTTTTACAAAACCCAGCAGCGTAGCACCCCCGTTTCCGGAGCCATTGCGTGTCGCAGATTGAATCCAGCAACCGCGGAGGAGGATTGGGTGCATCTTGACCTTTGTTGAAACAAGCCCTTTGTCCAGCCATATATGTGCGCCGAGATAGCACGACGGGTATCTATCATTGGCAGGGAGGGAATCCTGGAATGCGCCTCAGAAGAAAATGAGTGAAGAAAATAAAATAACCTTACGTCCACCTCGCGCCAGGTTTCAGCTGTCCATGGTTCGTCGTACAATGGGTTTGAGAAATCGATTACACCATCTGCGCATAGATATCGTTCTTGCGAGTACCAAGTGCTCACCGACGCTAATGTTTCATCGCGAATCCACCTTTTCATGACCTCCCAAGGATCTCGGAATTCGATTTCAACGTCGTACGCCTTCTCACTGAACTCCCGCCCGCGAAAATCAATGGGGACCCGCTTTCTTTGAAACTGCAGCGAGTCAGTGCCGTCTTGCATGCATAAATAACAATACGTACTCGTACATTCCCTTCGCGTGCCGCGGCAACAGATCTCTCCATGTCCCGCTGGTTTCTGAAAGTGATGTGAACGTTGTCTGCCCAGTTACTACGAAGTTGTTGGAGGTCTTCGTCGATTTCTTTATTAGGCATCCGTCGGCTGACACAGCGATAGGCAAATGTGCAGTCGGCTAGACATCGGAACGGAGCCCAAGGGCGTGCATTCGAAGGGTCATTGGTAGGTTTATCAGGTAGTAAATGTGACGGAGCGCTGGAGTCGATAGGAATGATCTCATTGGGCTTGCCGGAATGGGGGTGATGCTTCACATAGATGAAGCGCGTCGGAAGTTGAACGCCCGCGTTTTGCGATGGGAGAGGCGGATCTACATCCATTGGCACACCTCCAAGAGATGCAGGAGGGGAGAGGTCCTCTATCAGCATGTCTGGCGGGCTAGATCTTTCAGCAACACCAGTTTTGGTGCGCTAAACCAGGAGACACATCAGATCCGGTAAAATAAAAAATAAAAAAATTGGGACTTACAAGAGCTACATTCCGCTCTTCTTCATGTTTCCTGAGTGCGAACTCCAGTACCTGGCGCCGACTAGTGCGATTGATTTTGCATATTCTCTCGTGCTGCGCCAGATTTTTTAAAATGATGTCGTGACAGATGCTGCATTCTTTTCCAGAAGATTCCGAGAGTTTTGTCGGTTTGCCTGAGCTGTTGTGCTTGCGCTTTCGCACCATGTAGAGAGTAGCAGTCGCAAGAAGTGCTTCAAGTTGGTAGTGTGCCAGTGACGTCACGTATCTGTCTCGCCAAACGCTCGCTTCGCCTTATCGACACTCGGCGCTATGAGCTCCAGCACCACCAGTTGGCAATATAAATGTCGCATACGCAGCTCCACCTCCCACCAACTTCACCCACATGCCGTCTGAACCACCTCCAAGTCGGCCTACCACACCCCACAATGATTTGCTTGAGTTGACGCAGCAGCTCACACCAAGCAAAACTCCGCGACGTACACGCCAGGTATGGCGTAATCGACGCGTTCGAGGTAGTGCACTCACTCCAGCAGATTCTCCAAGATATCCAATCTCGCGCCAACGAAGCGGCCGAATCTCACGGCGCTGTGAAGCGAAAGCTCGCCGATGTCACTAACCAGCTTGGCGATGCGCGACCGAGCCGGAAACGTCGCCTGCGTCACAACCGTGCTGCGCAGGCCGCTGACGATGTCGAAAATCCCGCTACCCTCGAAGATCGTGTCCGCGCGGCTGGACGCCATTTTGTGATTGAATACGGTCTCTTCCTCTTCACCGGTATCCACACGCTTTTGGAGACCGAGGAGGACCCGAGTTTTGAGGAGGACAGTGAATTTGATTCAGAGGCTTCTCGCATTCAAGGCCAGCTTCGGGACGTTCTTGCATTACTCCCCGAGGATGCGAGGGCCATTCGCAAGCAGGAATGGATTGGTAACTCGGCACGTCACATGTCTTTCGCCTCTTCTCATCTCACAGTTGTTTCAGTTTGGAGATGGCATGGATGGCCAGCGTTCGACCATCAACACCCGCCTGCGTCACGAAAGCCTCGTGCATATCTTGGCAGGCTTCCAGTTTCACGACGGAGACAAGATTGATATCAACAACTTCGAGTCCTCGCCTTCGCGGTTCAATGCCTTCGCCAAGCGCATTGGCTACCAAGAAGCCACGCAGGATGCCGACGCATTCTATTCGCCTCTCAAAGCTGAGATCCTCTTCGACAAGTATGATGGAAGTATGGATGCAAACAAAATCTTCCGTTGCCCCATCCTCATGAAGGTGATGGCTTCTTGCCCCAATTTTGCACTACTAACGTCATTCAAGATCTACGTCTCCGTCATCCGTGGTCCGAACGGCGCAAAAGGCTTGTTCGAGGGAAAGTCCAGGCTCCCGGCAGCCAAAGTTGTAGAGCGCATCCATCACATTGAACGCACGACACCGGGTGCTATCGCGCTTTGCGCCGTCCTAGTGAGCTTGATCCCTCCTCTTCATTTACGAGCGCTCAATCAACTATCAGGCAATTTGGCTGTTCTCGGCTGATACACAACTGGTGTCAGAAGGCGATGAGACCAAGATTGACTACAAATTCTTCTTCGTTACCTTCCTGCGCCAGATATGCAACGGTTTACGCGATGAAGCTGATTGGGCAGTCGAGCTGTTTCGTCTTTGGGACGCAGTTCTTTTCCCCAACACAGAGCACTCACACGGGCAGACCACCTCCGCCAATCGACAAGCCGTATCCGCCGATGTGGACGCGATGGATGCAGCCTTCGAGGCAGCCTCACAGCGCCGCGAAGATTCGTCGGGCCCCGATCAATCCCAGGCTTCGACATCGGGTCAACACATCGGCTCTCCCCAGCCCGAATCATCCTCGCATCCCACCCCATCGAGCACCCAGCAGCCCGAATCAGCGCCGCGCTCCACTCCATCGAGCACTCAGCAGCCCGAATCATCACCGCGTCCCACGCCATCAAACAACCACCAAGCTTCATCCCCCAGTGCACAAGGCCGCGAAGATAGACCGCGTCGTTCGCGTCGTTCGCGTCGTTGAAGTGTCCCCATGATACAAATGAATGTAAAATTCAATCAATACATTTCACTTTTCTTACTCTGCGGGTGATACTGTGCGACGAAAACAAGTGAATTGTGTTTAAGACTACAATACTATGCCTAGATCTAGTCGGGCACTCCTCACACTAAATTATTCCTTGCCGATAGGGCTGGCGCGATGGAATCGTGTACCCTGCGGAGGTCCCGCCGTATATGCTCCTTCAGAGCATGTTGGACACCCTCGTGCACGCAGCGCCCTAATTCCTCCCGCTCCGGTGTGCTCACCATCAGGGAACTGCGGTAGATGAGTGGCTCTTCACGGATCGCGGAGTCGTCGCCTACGCGCTGGTTGCGCATGAAGCGAGCACGTTTGGGAGGTGGGTTGGAAGGGGATGAGTCGTCAAAAGATGAAATTCTGTGTCGTTCTATAGGGTCTATTAGTGGAGAATGCACTCAAGAATCGTGGAACACACTGCGGTGCCTAAGCTCCTCTTTAATCTCCGCGAGCTCCCTCTCAATGGCCGAAAGGCGACTCTCAAGTGTACGCCGTGCACTGGATTCGGTCCCCAGCACAGTATTAGAGATTTCGGAGAGCGGTGTACGATGTGGCGGGAGGGTGTTCGGTGTGCCAGACTCGGAGGAGTCGGAGGATGTGCAGTCCTGCCGGTGAGCTTCTCGCTCAGGTTCCGAGTCAGAGACATGCGTTGTATCCGAATCAATACGGCGGGGAGCAGGCTTCTGGGAAGTGGGCATTGTCGCCGTTGCGGTTGTGGGCGAGTCGTTGCGCCGGCAGCATCTTGTGGAGTCTTGGTGGAGTCGGTGGAGCAATGATGTCACAGGCACAGATATCTATATGAGACGCGCAGCTGTGACACAATAGCTCCACCTCTCTTGCTTTCGTACCACCACCATCTCCTCTGTCAGTCACCAGGTATGTCATGGACTCTATCATTGGCCAGTGGCTGATCCTCTCATCCGCTTTTTCAGCACTCTGACAACGACATACATAGCCAGATACTTATCTAACTCTACGGTACGTTTAATTGCTCATACAGTACTCGCCATCTACTGACTTAAGCCACAACAGATATATGTATATCATGCATCTACTCTACCTTCATGCCCGTATTCTTCGTACTTTTGTCGTAGAAGTATCATAATCATTACATTTAAATTATGACAAATATTTTCGTCTGAATATAACAATATGCAAAGCAATGGATAGTACTGAATAGCTGTCGTCCCGAGCCCCCCCCCCATGCTGGCTTGCGAAACCTCAAGTGTCTCTGGAAGATCCGCTGAAACTCGCGGACCTTGGGAGCGCTTGGGAGTCCTGACTCCGTGCCTTGGAAGAGGTTAAAAGATTCCGAACTGTGCGTTGCAAGGCTTTAAAAACCATATGGCCTTGCAACGCCCTGGAACGCGTACCGGGGCGTTTCAAGAAAAGTGTGATTTTTCCGACACGCCCATAGTGGTTGCCCTGGGACGTATGCCTCGTGGTGAATTCTAAAGCTTGGGAGTTCACTGTTATAATTCTTAATTTCGCACTTTTGTATAGTGGTTATGTAAATGACACAATGTCTTGTAAATATCTCGAGAGGAACCCATAGACCAGGGAAACCAAGGTTAACTGGGAAGGGGAGTATATGGATAATTGCGGGGTATCATGAATATGTAGTGCATGCGAAGCCCAGATAAGAATGAGCAAGTCGCGAAGAAGAAAATACACAGCAAAAAAAGTGAATAAAAAGACAAGATGGTGAGGCCAAGACACCAAAGCGCATCGATAGCAAATCGATAGAAAGACTTGGGGTGAAGGGCCGTGGCTGCGCCCGGCAGGTACGAGTACTTATTTATTTATCAGGTCGGGACTTTCACATTTGTATGCAATCAAGCGGATAACACTGCCTAAGAGGAAGTTCGATGAATGATCCCGCCGCAGAGAGGTAGCAACGTCAACCTCAATTTGAACCAGTGAGTAAAGCTCAATTAATTCGAGTGTAAAGTCCACCAACCGCTTCGCCGATTTCTCCGTCGATATTGCAGGTATTCAAAATATTCTGAGGCAGCGTGTGGACCGGTCCATCCACCTCGCAAGACAAACCAGTAAGTAAATCATCATGGTACCATACGGCACCATTGGATTTTACCAGACGAGAAGCAAAGTGATGGTCAGTCAAATAAATCACCCCTCGAATGGCATACCTATTACCTAGTACTAGTTTGTCGCGCTGTTTGGACCCTCAGAACGGGTGGCTATGCCGGTGAATAGCCACCGGTGGCTGGGGTCAGAACGGAGCGGCAAAGTAGTAGTAGGGGAGGGGAGTCGTGTTCTTGCGGTGCTTAAACAAACGAAATAATTGATTCCATAGCTGCGTGTGAAGCAGCGGGGATGTTGTCCATAGACGCCAGCAAGCTCTGGGGTGGATCGATGACGGTGGGGTTGGAGACACCGTCAAAGCAGTGCCGTCGAAAAAAAACACTGCCCGCGTGACGGGATTCGGGAATCAATGGATACCTATTTCAATCTGCAATTCCGCCACAAGGAGCGTCTGAGGATGATTCGGCTGCACGCACAGGACGCGCTCCTTCGAATAAAGCTCGGCTACTTGATGTGTGCTACTGGTGGAGTCTCTTGAGTATGGTGGTTCGTTAGGTTTGCGGGCAACGTGCACCAAAAACAATTCAATGTCACTGCATCGCCGTCTCTGGGGAGCCATGTACTTTTATCATTCAAGCAGATGCGAACACTATGGGATTCCCCGATTCCAACGTGAGGTCGTTTCTCTGAAGCTCGGCGCTCTCCCGTGATGCAATTTCCTTGATGTTCAAGAGAGCCCGGGATGAAACAATTGAATACACCCTGTCAGTTGAATGTCAGACAAATCGTTCGTATCCCACGAGGTTTAACTGACACAAGAGCTGGTCTGAACTCCGATCAGCCCAACTTCTGAGAAAAATGGTCACAGACGTACACTATCAGCAGTTGCTTGAGACTCTCTCTACGACTCGTCCATATCAACAGCTCGGCCCCGCCAGCGACTATTTTTTAGTCGGGTCAGTGATCCACAAGGAAGTCGGAAGGGAAGCACTGACGAAATACAGCGAGAAACCAAACTACTCCATCCCTTAAGAATAATTTCCAAACCGGCATGACTCGATGGTCGCTGCGTAGAAGAGTCATGCCACATTTATACAACGTCATCACAAACATGATTGAGGTCTACACAGGCAGCAAGGTGAACATAGAGAAGGAATGGAGTTCAGGATTACTGACCACGAGAAGTGGTGCCGCAGTAAATACTGTCAGGAAGCGCGGAACATCTGCATAATGATTCTTGGTGAGAAACTAAAGAGTTTGTGAGAGTTCGATTCACTATACGCATAACATCCTTTCACGAGGATCCTAATCTCAGGGTGGTAAACAAAGGATATCGCGTCAGTGTGTCTTTATTCACCCCAGGTGGATATAGTCTGTGAAATGAATAACCCATCAAATTCGTAAGGTGAACAATTAATCACCCTTCATGTCGGCAAAGGCCAGGCTGTCAACCACGAACCTGCAACTCACGATCAGGGGGTGTGGCAACTGTTGAGAGGGAGTCGACGAACATCACGACGACTTCAGCTAGCACGGCGGTTGGTGGTTGTATCACGAGAAAGATAGGGCGCACCAATTGCCATCATTGTGAAAAACCAGATCAACCACTTGCGTCTTCCAAAGAGAATCCAAACTCTGCAAGAGATACCAGAGTGAATACCAGGCGGATGTTTGACGTATCTCACGATACCTCAACATGAGGACGAAGTCTACGGTAGCGATGAGCACCGTCGAGGTTGAGCCTTGAATCTGAACATGTATGAGCTCTATACAAAGGCTAGGCCATATGAACACACCTGTAACCAATTGAAACAACTTCCCAGTCATCCTCAGTAAGGATCGGATTGCCGAAGAGGCCAACTCACGCCTGGACATTAAATGAGCAGGAGCAGGAGCACGGGAGTAAAATCTACGCGCGCGACTCGTCTGTATTTCCCGAACTATGACTGATCTTGGTGGTAAGTTCAAGCACGAGAAGAAACGACACAGGTGATCCCACCACTAGTATCCAGCCTGTGAAATCGAGTCAGTTTGGAAAGACGCCGAAAATGGAGAATAGTATTACCCGACTGCAATGAGACTGAAATATCGATTCCAGAACTGCAATTTGCGAGTCAGTCGTTGGAGACTTCATACTAATTAAGTACGGCCTTACATAGATAATTTTTGGGAGTCCCCAACGACTGTTCCACATCAGTTCCACCTGACTGGCTTCAGCAAATACATGGTTCATGGACAATTGATCAAAGTTACCTCGTCTGCGGAGCAGATGATGTGGTCGTATCTGCCAGCACAATTTCAGCATGACATTCGACTTGGGGCACGGGTGAGGCTGACATTAACACACACAGCGCGGCGCCTGACATAGGGTGTTAATAACAGGAGTGCGAATAAAGGACCGACACTGACCAGCAAAATATCCCGTCAGTCTTGAGTCGGCAATAACTTGAAGCAATTGATCAAATTCTTCGCCACTGAGATCTGACATGACAGGTGGATGATGGGAGGAGGCAAGAGAGAGTCCGCCACGGCCGCAGTTTTGTGCTATGTCCGAAGCGCCCAGACCTGTGCATGATGTATTATGATCTATCATGGAAGCCGGCGGCCGCGGGAGACTTGCGGGAGATGCGTGATCTTGTCGGGAGTCAACTTAGCGAGAGATTTAATGAAAAGCCGCATGCAGCTGAAACACCGACGAGTCTCGCCCGTACGAGATCTAGAATCAGATTTCAAGTAGATAGATGAATGAGAAGGCGTTTTACTGAAGATTCACCCTGTCAGGAGCCGCCTCAATCAGGATAATTGACAGCAAAGTGTCAAAGAGTTGATTCCCGTATGTACTTGGCCACCATGCACACTGGCCGCGAGTAGGGCTGCCCACCGTTCCCGTCTTTACGGTGCCGTCAACGTCGGGCCGTCCCGTCCCGTCGAAGAGTAGACGTTGTCGTAAGGCAAGGATATGGGAGGGTGGCGTTAACACAAGCGGAGGTCCAGGTATCACGGTCCTGGTCGGGCGTCGAGACAGCGGCGACGGTGTTCGTGGGTGTGGGCGTGGGATGACAAGTGGAGGTGGACGTCTAGGGGAGATGTTCGTCGTGCGACGCTCCCGCGCCATCCTGGGACGCAGCCATCTGAAGCAGCGCGCGCGACGTTTGTAGGTGCAACGTCCGCGAGCACAACGGGTGCAGCAAGAGCGGCGAAAGCGCCCTCTGTCGCAATGCGTGGCGTTGCTGTCGTCTGGGCATGACGTGGGCGGCGGGGGAAGGTGGGACTGCTTGCTTTGCTATCTATGGTCGAGAAGGACACGAGGGAGGACGCACCGTATGCTCTTTGCTAGAGGGCTGGATCTGAGGAAACGAGCGGGGGGTGCCGCTTTCTCCCGACTCCATCCACTATTGCACGTTAGCGCCCAACGGTCGATCCAGTGGTCTGACGGAAGCCGATGTGCGCAACACGTTCATTGTGGGCTGACCACCCATCGACTGATGCATCCCTCAGCTGAGCACTGTGAACCCTCGTCTTGCTGCCTTTGCCCGCATCATCCGACGCGCCCGCTCTCGCCATCCAAGGATTCTTCCGACGTCTCTGTTCACGCGTTCTTCAAGCTTTGTTCTTCGATTCTGCAGTGCTCTTAGATTTGGGCAAGGGCTTTTCACTTCTGGTGAGCTACTCTGGCCACAATATCTCATCCCGCCTGGAAGCACGCTTCTGCCACCGCGTGCTCTCTCTCCTTCTACTACGACCACAACCCAGGAGCGAGCATTCGCCTATCGATCCGAGTTCTCCTCCGCGTCGCATTTACAGGAGCTCCAACTGGCGAGCAAGCAGAGATGGACTGGATGTTGGGCAAAGGGATGGGTCAGAGAGTATATCGGCGAATGGTGTGTGGTATCTCCCATTTTCTTTTTCTCTTTGGCCTAGGGCCAGATTACGCTTGGCCGCTCTCGTGTTCGCTCTTACCCGCGCGCAGCGTCGCCTTCGACCTTGTTGTGCTCTCGCCTGGTTTTCTGTCTTCACCCCGACTACGCACTGACACCATCATTCCCCCCACATCTCCCCATCGTTCCATAAACGCGCACTCCTCTCGCCATCGCCGGGCGGGGACGGCACCTTTCCTGGTTCCTCACATACCTGCGCCGTTTCGTGTGCTCCGCATAGCGCGCGCAGGGACAGTGGAGAAGATCATCGGACAGTTTCCGGCCCAGCGCCGCTGCGGGGCTGTCAGGTGAGTAACCTGTTTCTTATTTTAGCGCTTTGTCTTCAATCGCTGTGCCTTCCTCTTGTTGTCCAGCCTGTCTAGCGATACATCCCCTCCTCCGCTCCGCCTTTTTGTTCACGCTGTACTCCTTTCGTCGCCGCGCATTCTCCCTCATTCTTTCTTTCACCTTTCCGTCCAACCTCTTCCCCACATCCAAGCGCTCCCTGTGTATCGCACCCTTGATTTCCTCCTTTGCCGAGCATTTCGCGCCGAGTTGCCCTGCACTTAATTTTCTTTGTGTGTTTCATCGCGATAACCCAGCGCGCGCGCATGGCGTTACTCCTCCTGGGATTATGTACATCGGCGTTGCAGGTGGATTGCGTGGTTTCTCTCACCATACCGCGCTTCTATTCTTCCATATTCCTCCTCCTTCCTATTTTTTCCCTCTTAGACTATTAATCCCATGTCCTTCGTCCCTTCCACCGTTGCGACTCATGTACAGTAGTTACTTTTCCTTTTTTTAGTCTTCCCCCCTTCTTCGCTCTCTCTTTCCACTGTTTTTCCCTCGGAGAACGCACGCACAGATGCCGCTCGTCGCGCGGACATGGGGGGAAAAAGACGCTTCCGCGTACTTCTCCTCCTCAATATCTCGCTGCGATAGAGGTTCTACCAGATGATCAAGGTGCGTACTGTTCTTCGTTCGTCATTTCTTCGGGGACACACGTGTATGTCGGGGAAGCGTGCTCTTTGCTCAGTCTCTGCCGCATCGCCCAATGTCCTGCGTCGGTTTCTTTGGGGCCTGGGTGTGGCTGGCGAATGCTGGCACTATGCAACTTGTACTCGAATAATCAACAATGTTTCACATTATGCAGCCGCTTGCTATCACTCAGTGCACGAAGAATTGTGTAGCCCCTTCTTTGATTCAAGAGGAGCTACGCAAATCGACGCTTCACTTCGTGCGCACTACTCCAACTCTCACCAGTCTCGTGGTGCCGCCCAGCTGCCAGCGCGTGCTCAGATTCTCGACATTCCCTACTCACTACCTCACACAGCCACTGTTTTGAGGGCCAGAACAGCTGGGCAAATATGTAGGATCCTGGGGGTCACAGTCCAGCAGCAACCTATATATTTTAGGCATGGAATGGCCCCCCCCCCCCCGCCCGTTTACCTCCCCCAATATTGCTGATTTTTTCACCCAACCTGCTCACCCCCATTCTAAGGAGGGCCCCGGAAGCGCGCACTTGAGCCCCGTCCATGAAGGGCGTCACCACTGTTTTGATCGCATCTACTGCATTGGGACATGCATCACCTACCATACATTTTTTTGGCCCAACACCACTCTGCACACATTTGCCTGTTACAGCTCACACCCATTCTAAGGAGAGGACCTCATAACTGTCAATTTCGGTTGTCATCGCTGTTTTGATCCCATTGTATCGGATTTGGAACACACATCACCCACCACAGATTTTTGCCTAATGCTACTCTGCCCACATTTGCCTGTTACAGCATGCAATCCGACTAAGTTTCTCAACGTTGACGTCCATTGAAGGCATTTTGGGGTATGTTTTTTTTTTTTGGTTTAGCTGAGCCCAGTGGTTTTTAGGTAAATAAATTTTTCTTCCGCCCAAGTGACTCTCATCAACAACTTTTCTTTCCCAATTTTTTTTAGGGGGTCGGTTGGCTTGACATATTTGCCATCAAATTGCAATTTTTCTTCTGAAATTTGTATTTATATTTAGCTACATATACAAGATATTTTCTACAATGAAAGTGCCAATTAAATTGCCAAACATCTTTTACCGTTTGATGGCGCCTATCAAATTGCAGAAAATCTTCTACAGTTTGATGTGCGATCAAATTGCAGGAAATCTTCTACAATTTGATGCTGCCCATCAAACTGCAGGAAATCTTCTACAATTGATGTCGCCTATCAAATTGCGGGTACAATTTGATGTACAATCAAAGTGCAGGTAGGTAGGTAGCTGTCTCGGTAACCCAGACGTAGAGAACGGATCGCGGCCCGTCGGGCCTATGGCCCGATCGGAGTTTGAATAAATATGTGAAAATGTTGGGCCGCGATCAGTTCTCAATGTCTGGGGTATTTGGTATAGCAACACCCCCCATCGAGTCACACATCTCATCCCTCCGTCCCTCCCCCCACATTGTACTGTTTGCACTTCTCCTAGCAATGCATCGATGTATTTTGTAGGGCCTGACAACTTTTCCCATTTTTTTTGACCTCTTTTTGAGGTGCAGAGGAACCGTTGTACTGTCATGTTTTTGCACTTTATACACCTACCTGCGTTCTAAATACGCGAAAATAAAATAATTTAGCTAACCATATATATCTGGTAACTATAGTACAGTAATTCTGCAGACAATTGAGGGGTCCAAGGAGGCCTTAGGTTGAGTAGAACATTAAATCGGCGCAAGCGTGACACTCAGAGTGTGACTCGATGGAGGGTGTTTCTATACCAACTACCCCAGACGTTGAGGAATGATCTGGCGTCTTCGATTTATTCGAACTCCGCCGGATCATTCCGAAATGTCTGGGTAACCGAGACAGGGTAGGTAGGTAGTATTACATCCCGCAGGAAATCTTCTACAAGTTGATGTGCGATCAATTTGATCTATGACATCAGTTCGGGGGTGTTGGGATGGATCCTCCCCACACTTGAGCAGTCATCTAGTATAAAAGTGTTGGAAATCAGGACAGCCTGGAATCGGGTACAGCCCTTTGCAACTGTGTCTAAGCGTGTCTTTTGGAAAGAAAATTGGGCCAGTCAATGCCCATTCTGTTGCAGGAATCGTTTTCGCCTCATTGTTCATCTTTTTTGTATTTTAACATGCTGCACATTCAGGACAGCCTGAAATCGGCCACCACTCACCCAGTCCTTTGCTGCCATGTGGATGTGTGTCCTTCGGAAAGAAAATCAGGCTAGTCAATGTCCATTCTTTGGCAGGAATTGTTTTCGCCTCATGGTCTATCTTTTTTGACATCATATGTCGGAAAAAAATAAAACTGCAAGCAACGGCTCTGAGCATGTTCGGAGCCGTTGCAAGGTCATTAGGTTTTGGCGACCTTGCAACACAGGGGTTAGGTTCTTGAGACCACTTCTAAGCCACGTTGTGGCTCTCGATGTGTCTCAAGGTTCCTGGTGCCAAATGGTCTTGCAGCACGTCCCCAGGTGTTGATACTGGCTGCCTATTTCCCAGGGAAATGGCACAATAGCCGTTTGATAGCCGTCGGGTATATTCATTGTATCACACTCCGCATTCATGTAAATTGAAATAGTATATATTCACGGATATAAAACAAGATGGTATTGGAGTATAGCACCGAACGGAATCGTCAACCGAGTATAGGAACGTGCGGAATACCCGGAAGTGGAGGGAAAACAATGGATGAGCAACGTACAAAATAGCCGAAACAAACCATCCCGGAAACAAAGTGAAGGAAGACGAGGAGGCTGGGTTTCACACTGCCGATGAGTAAGCACTGGGCAGACCACAAAATACGAGACTTACGCGTGAAAGGAAATAGCCATTCGGAAAAACTACACTGGTGTGTCAGTGTTGCAGTTGAAGCCGGTCACACTGCTTACCGACATACCCGCAGGGTTCGATGATGGCGGGAAGAGAGTCTGAGACTGGCGGTAGTGGTGGTGGGACGAAAACAAGAGAGGTGGAGTCACACCGTCACAAATTGCCCGTTGATATAGCAGTGCCAAATAATGACATCATTTACTCCACCATGCTCCACCCACCGTCCTCCCGCGCCTCAACTCGTCCCCGCCACCATAATGCCTCTTCGGAACCTTCCTCGTCGCATGGACTCGGACACCACGCATGTCTCCGACTCAGAACCCGAGCGGGAAGCTTACCGACGCAACAACAGTGCCCAATCCTCATCTTGTGAATCTTCCGCGCCTGGTACACCTCCAACCACGCGTCCACCGCTCTCAGCACTTTCAAATACGATGTTGGGGACAGATATAAGGGCATGGCGTGTCCTCGACGATCGCCTCTCGGCCATGGAAGGAGCTCTTGCGGAGATAAAGACGTCTTGCTCACTCCCGCTCAGATACAGACATGCAAAGTTATTTACCTCGACTACCAATCCATGGTAGACTGGAGAAGTGCCCGAGACATCCTGCGATGCAACCCCAAGTTCCACGGCGCCCCTCGGTTTGATTCCGTGATCTACGAAACCGACGACGACCCGCTCGCCATGGGCCAGCTCCAACTTGTGTTCCGCTGCCATCTCCCGAACAGCACTGAGCTTGACCTTGCCATGATCCACCCATTCCGCAAGACTTCCTGGCAGCCAAAAACGCCCACCGATTGCCCAATTCGAGAACAAAGTTCGGCGCAGTCCTCTATATTTATTGCGCTGGAACATATTGTACGCGGGGCTCTGCTGTGCCCGATTTTTGGTGCGAAACAGGGTATACATTTTGTTATTGATTGCATCGACGAGGACATGTATTTACGCCTTAATAATATTGATTAATGTGCCCGTGAACATGGGATGAAAAAAAAGGAATAATGCCTTTGAGGTTATCCCAAGGCCCTCCAACGCTCACACACCCTGTGTCGGCTTGAGACTCCTTGTTACTGCTTCGAAGGCGTGGGTGAGCACGCTGCAACCACTCGCAAGCCGTCCCAAGGCCTCAAGCTGATCTAAGCCCTTGCAAGTAATTCGGCTTTTTTCCGACATATGTTAATGTATATTGAAGATCGGTTTATTTTGAGCCATGGAGTATCGAAGCCTGCCCCGTTCTTTTTTGAAACATGATCCCCCGCATCTGATTCCCAGTCCTAGAAAGTTGCAACCCAGGAAAGGAACCCCAGAACACTTTTTGCACCGGATTTATCCAACATCACTTTTTGATATATTGGAACATGCGCACATGCAGGACAGCCTAAATCGGCTACAACTCTCACAGCCCTGTGTATGCGTGTATTTCGGAAAGAAAATCGGTCTAGTCCATGACTATTCTCTCACAGGAATTATTTAGCTTCAACAGTGTCGCCCAAGCGCAGGCTGGATTTTGGAGATGTCTGGAGGTTGGAATGCGTGACTGTTCCTAGCATAACCTCATCCACACTTTGCTTCCGACCAACTCGGTCTGCTCAAGCCTGCTTCGCAAGCCAGGATCCGAGCACACAATCATCCTGATCCGGGTACACAATCTTTGTAGAGCAAATGTGATTACTTTCGGTATTTCATTTAATTCAAAGTTGAGACTGCCCTGTTGTCCTATTTATCTTGGGCTCAGTTCTGTGGGTAAACTGGTGGCTGTACACTCTAGACTCAAAAGCGTACAGCCACCAGTTTGCCCACAGAATTGAGCCCAAGATATATAGGGCGTCGAGGTCACGGCGGCCCGCCCTGTGTTCGTTCACGCCATACTTGGTAGGCTTTTGGCCGGGGACGTAGTCAATACGCTTGAGGAACGGATGGACCGCGGCGTCATTGGACGGACCTGCCACAGAAGGCGAAGCAGGAGGGGCGACGGCCTTGCCCTTGCCTTTACTGGTGGTGGTGGGCTGGGGGTCGAAGAAGTCTTCGAGGGCGGGTTCGTAATCGTCGTCGTCGATGAAGGAGGGAACAGGCTGTACAGCGTGGGCCCCAGCTGCCATTTCTGGTGGACGGATCGCATTGGCGTGATCCACCAGCGCGGATAGTGCCGTGGCAGCCGCCATGGGAATCGGAACGAGTGCCGGCATGTCTGCCGTGACAGAGAAGGAAGGAACATTGGTGAGGGTCGGGAACGATGTCAAGGGAGTGGGCTCGGGGGCGGTAGACATTGGGAGAGCAGAAGGATTTTTTCTAAAAAAAGTGGGGATTTTTGGGTTTTTGAGTGGTAAGAGGCAAGCGATATTTTGTTTCCGGGTGGGAATTTTATAGCTGATCTATGTAGTGGACCACCACTGACTGACAGGCTCTGTTGACAGGACTGACTCAGCCAAAAGTAGGGTTAGGGTAACCAGCTAACGACGACACCACAGGAAGGTCCAATATATATCTCAGCAGTTCACTATTCAGACAGGGGCACACGTCGTCGACGTCACTCCTTTCGGGTGTACCCGTGCGACGTGAAATGAGCGGGAGCGAATTATGAATATTTGGGTTTTCTTGTTTCTCTGTACTCCACGACGAGTATCAAATATTTTGTCAATAGCAACTGTCGGAAAGCAGTCCCAGACTTGCTATCACCACTATTGGGTGCGCAGAGGTAAGGGGGCAGACGGACAGGGCTTTTTCAAAAATGATGATGGTGGTCAAAGGAGTCAATTGTTGGAGAACACGAATTTCTGATAGTGAGAGTTAGGGTTAGGTAACTCTAAAAGCATGAAGCCGCGGCTGTGCAAAAGCATGAAGCCCATCAAAAGCATGAATCCGCAGAAATGGGCTGATTCAAAATTTCTACAAGGCCGAAATCCCCTTAGTGAAGCCGGGCCGCATGGTAATGTGACTCAAGTAAGATACATAGGGCTGGTCGATTCATAATTCGATTCCCTGGCAATGTGACGACTTCCGCACCCGCTGTACTAGTTCCGTCCTATACCTCAGATGCTCTGGTGGATCTCCGTTCCGGAATACAACGTCAAACCAGCGCAGATGGCGCATCTTGAGCACACCGCGCCCCCACGCGCCGTCCAACACATTCGTCTTTGGGTCGAACTCCGTCCCTCCAGCTGAACGAAGTGAAACTCGAACACCAGGCAGTCAAGGCGCATTTTATGCAGCACCGCGAACACGGCCTCCCACGGCGGGGGCGCCTCGGCATAGCTGTGGCACAGGTATAGACTGCAGATTTCGGAGAGGTAGTGCGACCTGAGTGAGGTATCCAATACCGCTTTGTGGTGGAAAACGTCAGGGTGGAATGTCGTGCGGTGGTGCAGAACGGGGAGAGCTTCGAAGTAAATTTGTCTGCACACGCGGAGAAGCGCGGTGGGAAGTGGGTCTGCGCGGCGAAGTACAGGCGGGCGGCCGTGAGGGACGTCACGGTCGACGACTTCATAGCGTGCCGATTGAACGGCCCGGACTCGGCGGTTGTGCCATGAAGCGCGGAGCGCCAGGCCGACCACGCGCGCACCCAGCGCGTGCTCGTAGATGCGCTCCCGCAGCTCCAGCGGGAGTTTCATCAATAAGCTGTGTGGCTGAGCCGGCAGCCGTCGCTGGCGGATCTTGACGCGCTGTCGAGGACGTAGAGGCCATTCATTTCTCCCACAACAGGATAGACAGAAGGGTAGACAGAATAGGCATGGACATAAGAAAATGAGGCAGCCGGCGCAGATCTTTTCGGTCCAGGAGAGGTCACTAAACGGCATTAAAGCTGAGGTCTGGGATGAAATGCGGTGAATTCAGCGCTGCTATGCCGCAGGAAATAAACTCTTACATCGTAGGGGTTGAACGCGGGGGGGAACTTGGGGGCCATGGGTGCTTTCACACAGCACCTTTGGCCTTCATGGCATCCTTCGAAGGACAAACACCAGAATACCCGCGCGAATCGCTTCGTGCTCGGCTCATCAACTATGCACCAAGTATTCTCATTATCATCTCAATGCTCCTGGTCCCCGGTCCTATTGCGTATTATGGTGCCAACAAGGCTCATACTACGTCGGAATATGGGGCTACTTCCCGCTGGCCCTCCTTACCGCGATTCTGTGTATATACACCCCCTTCCTCTACTAGACATGCTCATTGAATCTGCATTCTCTGAAGTGCGTGCCGCCACCCAATTGTTTGATTCAATTAACGTGCTAACAGACCAGCCGACACGATCACGAAGATCTGCAGAGTGGCCTGTATTCTTTTTCACTTCGGCCTCTTCTCAGCACTTTGGAACAGCGTCGTGCTAGCGGTGGGGCTAGTTTACAATTCACCTAAGTCAGAAACCTCCCCACACGCCCAGGGCTTTCTCCGCGCCATGACCACGCTGGGGTTGCTGTTTCTGATCCGCGGGGCGTACTACAACTGCCGTGCAAATTATTACGAAAAGGCTATCATGCGCGCGAACACTGAGAGGTACGTCGGGGGATTAAGGAAGAGCACTGTGACATGAACATCCTTTGTTCCCCCCCCCCCAGGTACGGTCATCCAGTCCTTGTCTGCATCCCGGTCTTCAAAGTCTGCGGGCACTTCGTCCTCTACACCTCCACGCACAAATACGAACTACGTCTGGATCGCACTACCTCTTTCAGACCATACTTCCTACATCGCCCTCTCGGTTCTTTCGAACAGAGCTCGGATGCTGCATCTCCGAAGTACCACCTTTGTATCTGCGGGTGGACATCATGCACGCATGGTGAGATCGTACAGGTTTTCAATGCTGCCATCCGGGAATTTGGCACTTACAATCGCCTGACGAATAATTGCAGAACGTTTCTGCAATGGGGGTGCATGGGCATATTGGATCGGACAGTGTGGCATCAAGATATGCTGTTCCAGCAGATTGAGGTCCCCTTCCTGCTCGTGCGGATGGCTCTGTTGATGTACCGCTCCATTCTGAGAGAATTTTGTCGTTGGTTTTGGAGCGTACGGTGGGGTCCAGGTGAGCTTCCGCCATGCCGGAAGCAAGATCAGGTATTGATACTTTATCTGCAGATTGGGAATCCAGCATTCGCTATGAAGGTGATCATGTGGATTTGGCCGATCATGATGTTGACTTGAGGGACATACAAGCGACACTAAGAGTGCACATAAGGGATCAGCTTGACCCCGGGTTGAGTTGAAGTCACCAAACGGAAAGCACGAGTATTTTACTTTTCTATGAATTCAAAGTGGGGCGTGACAAGTGGCCCAAAACATCGTAATGTTAACGCACCGGTGGGGAGTTGAATCCAGGTCAACCCTACGTGTGAGTTCCACAAAATCGACCAAGTGATTGCGTGCACCACCGTGCACCACCGGCGCATTTAAACACTGGTTCATTTCTGCAAGATAGTTCGTCTTTGGTGGAACACATTTGCAGAACATATTTACTGTATTTTTTCAAAGATGGGGGAGATCACCGTGACAGGTGTGAAAATTTCGACAGACCCTCAAAACGATTCGGAAAGCTAGAATAAGGTCCAGAATTAACTCAGATGCTCTCAGACATTATTAGCACACGTAGTTTGTTGATTATTCGCCAAGTTTGCATAGTATATGTACCATCAGCTTTGCAATTTTAGTCCCGACCACTTCCCGACGAGTCGAGAAAGACCATGAATCCACACTTGGCTATTCTTCCTAATAGGTTGCTGTCAGAGCCTGATATTCATGTTCCGTGGCTGATCCAGCCACTGGTGACTGTGGGGGGCTGTGCTCAACAGCCATATATATCAGGTGCTGACAGCAACCTATGATGGCACTGCACCATATACTGAATAAAAAGAAAGCCCCACTGCTCCGCGGATCCTTGATCAAATCGCTAGGTCCAAAGGAAGAAACTGATCCGAACCGACCCCCCGATTTTCCTACGGGGGCTTTAACGGGCTTTTGGGCGGGTTTGGCCGTAGCGGGCCCAAAACAAAGCCAAATGGTGCCAGGCAACAATCAAAAATGATCTCCTGAATTTTCCGGACGTGCTCCAGGGGGTGTCCCTAGGCTTGGCCGACCTCAACCAAACAGGGACCCCTGTTTGGGGAGTTATATCTATAGGGCTGCTATATCTGTGCTGTCTTGGCTCTCTACGACGGATATCGTGGTTTTAGCTGTTCTCTCGCGCAAAGCTGCAGCTAAGGCTTGGAGTGGCTCTCTCGAGCTTATGGGAACACCAATCCACGCGCGGTCCTCCCACACGGCGATGTTTTTTGTCATTGCGTTCAGTACTGTTCTACGGCGGCTCTCGATCCGGAGCTCGGTTTCCCTGGAGGTGGATTGGACGCTTATCAGGGCAGCTATTATCTCCCCGCTCACTGCAGACTGTTCAAGGGCCAGGGGTATCCTCAGGGACATTAGTCTCATGGGTACAGTACTGAGATGAATCCCAGAAGCAGCTATTGCGTCAGCTTCCCCGCCGCGAATGCATCGCCCTGAAATCGTCGCTGTGGAGGTTGTGGCTTGGTATGGGTGCCGTTGGGGTAGAGCTACGTCGTCAGCGGCGGCGATGGCCTTGGAGGCTGTGAAGACGCGGAAACCATCGGTGAGTGCCGTTATTACCTGTTCCTTTTCGAACACGGCACTGTTTTCTTCTCCGCTCAGGCCGGCTGCGCGCTCTTCGGGTTGGGGTACTACGGCTCAGTCCCACATCTCCCCGACCGCACTTCCCGACCCCGGGCTCGTGTTTTACACGCTCATGCGTGCGCGCGACGTGCGTGCCACCTTCCCTTCCCTTCGCTGTTGCATAAACTGAATTCCGAATCGCCGCAAGCGCCAAGATCACCCCGGTGGCAACTGAAGCCTCACATTCGCCTTTGCCACGCTTGTCACGCATCCACGCTTCCGTACCGACCAGAGCGACTGGACAGTCAACGCGACGAGCTCGTACCTTGATCTGAGCCTCTATGGAATCAGTGCGTTTGCCTCTCATCTTTTTTTTGCTACCCTAGGCGATGCTGATGCTGATACTGTGCAGACCAAGTGACACAGGATTTCGTGCGCGACAAGTCACAGGGCCGCGGCCTGCTCTATTAATTTGCCGCTGCATTGTGTAGTACAAAACGGGTGGCTATGTCCAAGACCACAGCCACATTTTTGGTACCACAGAACGGAGCGGAAAATTGATGGGAAATTCCAATGTCACCAAGATCAATGAAAGAATTTCCACCTCTCCCACCCGTAAGGATGGCTCAGTGACCGAGTCCTTGCATCATTTATTCTTTAATTCCTGGGGGGTCAGTGACATTTAGATGGAGCAGTGACGGTCATCCAGGAAAAGGCGGGACGCTTGCGTGCAACAGAACCAATTGTTCCAATTGTAATCAGATTTTCGATTTCCTGTAGCCAGAATACCAATGTCAATGGGGTGCGGTACAGTATAATTTCAGATATAAATGGGCGCTATCCATGTGAAGCTTTGTTGACACGTGAAACTACCACGACGGCGCGATGTTGACTGGTGGTACTTAGATGGGGGCTCTCCTAGTTGATGAGTGGATTGGACATCCCAAACACCTCTGCGGAGAATGGCACAGTGGACATTGTGTTCTTACCGGTGATGGAGGGAGGGATTTTTGACTCAAAGGCTTCCTATTGGCGCAGTTTACTTAGTTGAGTCGGTGAGACACGGGGTAAGTGTGGCTCAAGACTTAATCACACAAGGTTGTAGTGGTTCAGGTAGAAGTAGTTAGTTACTGAACTACTGAATACACCGGCTTAAATAGCTACTAAATATATGGTACCAAATCATACGGACTCATACAGAGTCATAAATAAATAATGTCAGATTGTTCTACATTGTTCTACTCTATTCCAGGATATTCCCGGGCATACTACTTGCACCAAGACTTCCTGATACATGTGTTTAGCCCAAATGACAAATACAACAGTTTGTTGGACTGTATCTGAGCATATACAGCCAGCTAACATCACTACGAAGTGCTTCTGCCACCTTTGCCACTCAAAATTTTGTCTTGCCATGACTGCCATCATTTGAAATGATTTTTGAAAATGTCTGTTGAATGGTGCAGGGGCATTAAAAGCAACTCATACATCCTCCCTTTGATTATTAACTCAGATCTTCTGAATACTTGCTCTTAAATGGCAGTGCATGTTGAAATTGGTCCAGATGTCAAAATTGAAGATGACAATCCAGGTGCTTGTGTGTTCAGGTAGCATGAGCAGTTCATATCTGAACAAAGATATGTATATGTAAAGGTGGTAAATGGGTCCATAGAAGTCATAGAAATTATCTACAGCAGCTTCAATTGCCAATTTTCACATGTACACCATTTCCGAGTTATCTTGTCCACAGTGAGAGTATTATGGCCAGATGAACCTGCTCTGAGGGCTCAGATGAAGCCCTCTATACATCCATGTCGGATATGAAGACATTTGAGCGGTTGAAAAAAACAGTGGTTGAAATTATGGCTTGAAGGAAAGACCACTATATGCTGAAAAGTGAGAATTAGGTGGTTTCTGTACATTGAAAACTAACTTGGCCACAACATGTCATCCCATTGCCAAATTGATTTATATGGTGCTTACAACTTATAGGAAGAGTTCTGTCTCTTCGGATCTTTATCTAGAGGGCAGGAATAAATGTGGTGGACTCATCAAGTTCAAAATTGCGTAACAAGTTGGCGACCATGCTGTAACAAGTTGGCGACCACTCAGAACTTGGGGCACAGGTATACCAGAAATACAAAATAAATGCGAGCCATTTAGGCCCAACTTTGAAGGTATTCTGTCTGTTCAGATCCATGCAGCACCTATACATGGTTCATGCAAAAAAAGAGTTGTGCTTATGCATAGAATGATGGCAGCCATGGCAGATATGGATGTAGAAGCTGGCAGCCATGGCAGACACGCACCAAAATGGCGGCAATGACGGCAAACATGTATTTTCTCATCGCAACTGTGGCATTCGATGTAAAAACAACAAGATGTTCATGGTACTGAGATATTTTTACACTTAAATTAGGATCCATTATCTACCAGAACCTCCCTTGGATCGTTTGAATGTCTCAGGGTTAGGGTCAGGGTGTTGCAGCAGCAGAGTCAGTGCAATGCTACCCTAGTGTGTACATGCCTCATTGAGCTGAAGTAGATCAGATGGCTTCTCTAGGAAAAGTAGCAGAGGAAGAGACAAGATCAGGCAACGAGTTCCAGGCATGAATCTCGGAGCTGGATGAAGTCCCTTCAGGTGCTCGTATCATCTTCTCTTCTGGTTCAAACTAAGGCTGCAGCCCACAATAGGGTGAGAGAGATAATAGGAAGAAGGAAAGGTGGGGTTGGCTATGGCCTCTAGGCCAGCAAGATTCAAGATGGTGGAAGGGAGGAAGAGCGACGTGGCAAACAGTGGGCAAAAAAGGTAGTTTGACATGTAACCAGAATGTTCCATCTGATCCGATCACTGGGATCACCAAATTGGTGCCACCATTGCCACCGTAACTGGTGGTACCAACCACTGACACAGTGGCAGCAGCTGGGGTCTACATGTAGCAATTGTGGCAGTTAATATAAGCCACAAACAAATTAATGAGGTTATCAGCAATGCTGACCACGCTGGAAGCTAAAACAAGTGACAAACAAATTATCGAGGTGCTTGACTGCCACTGTTGCCATTACTCTTCTTGGTACTGATTACTGTGGCAGCGGTGGCAAATCAGATATATAGGCGGCAACTGTGGCAGCTAAAACAAGTCACAAAAAGAACCAATGCTCTTAGTTGCCATCATTGCCACCATTATTGGTGGTGCTGATCATTGTGGCAGTGGTGGCAGATGAAGTCCATGGGTGGCAACTGTGGCAGCTGAAGGAAGTCACAAAAGAAATACTGATGTTCTTAACTGCCATCATTGCCACCATTATTGGTGGTGCAGATCATTGTGGCAGTGGTGGCAGATGAAGTGTATGGGCGGCAACTGTGGCAGCTGAAGGAAGTCACAAAAAAATACTGATGTTCTTAACTGCCATCATTGCCACCATTATTGGTGGTGCGGATCATTGTGGCAGCAGCGGCAGATTGGGTGTATGGGCGGCAATGGTGGCAGCCAAACTAGGTCACAATTCCTTTTGTGATAGAGTTAAGTGATGACTCTGATTGTGCAGCAGGTGTGGCAGTTGGATGCAGTCACAAAAAATTACTGACCTGGATAAGGCTTGTGGCGGCAGCCACGGCAGCACCATTGGGGTCACTAATTTTTTGTGACCTGGCTAAGACCAAGTGCGGCAGTGGTGGCAAATGGTGTGGATGGGTGGCAGTCATGGCAGATCCCCCCCCTCCCCGATTTTTTTTTTCATTGTTTTTGGTTGGTACTAATGGTACCTAATGTATGCACACAATCCTAGACACTTTTGTACCTCCCCCCTAAAATGTTGCGGCAGTGGCGGCAGCACCCCCCCGACCCCACCCCACATCACCCCCTCCCGCTTACCCCCCCAAATGGCCACCATGGCAGGCCAGATTTTCAAAAAAATTCCCAAGTCCTGCTTGAAAAAAAAAACCCAAACATGCGGCATTGTGGTATGCCTGAAACACCTCTCACTAGAGGGAGGTTAGGGGGGGTAACCCCCCTCTAATATGAGTCGATCTGTGGTATTATCAGGTGTGATTTATTGGACATACATTGACTGTAATTAATTATGGTGACTCAAAAGACTGAAAGCTCGCAAAAGCCCATATTACTGGTTCTCATTTGGTTTTTTGATGAGAACGAATGCCATCGGAAACCAACGGCAGCCAGTAGGATCTAATGATCTACAGCCAAAGCAGGGCCACATTTATCAGCGAGATTGGTGGATCTCAGCCAGTGGAAGCCAGTGGAGACCAGCGGCGACTCAAAGACATCAATGGCGGCTATTGCGGGCCTTCGGCCCGCACCCGCACGTGCACTCCGCGTATATTCCTTTTTTTTTTTTTTTTTTTGGGAGCGTTTGGATAACAAGAAATCGTCTGCAGAAGCATTCAAGAACTTGTCCGCTTGGGTTACTGGTATTTAGCCAGTTGCTGCCAGGGAAGGTTGTCCGGGGAGGAAATGCCGTTACGCACAAATAATTACCAGTGTGGGACTCCAGCCATTAGGTTATCCTATTCCAAATTTTCCACTTCTGGGCTGTATACCCACTAAAACCCCCGCTGTAAGAATCCAGTCATCTGGCAAGGAATCTTCATTTAAAAGTAACCCACTCCATGTATTCAAAGAATCTATAGGACGATTGTTTAAACAATTTGCGTCTAGACGCAAATTGCCGTTTAAACGCGTGTTTAATCTAAACATGTTTAACGCAAGCGGCGCACGGGAACCGTGTTTAAACGGGACGGTTTAAACACTGTTTAAACCGACAAAAAAGCCAATTACACACCGTGGTTCGAACTTGCGACCTCATGTAAGAGGGGTACTGCCAGCAGTGGACAGCATAACCAACTGGCCCCAAAGGTCCTTTGGATGTTCCAATTTCGGATGCCCTTTCCATTGGCCGCGAAGCGATTAGATATGGGCTCCAAGGGCAATAAATAGTACAAGGCATTAATATCAGCCTCCCCAATGATATTCAGGCAAAGATGCTCGACTCTTGGATTAAGCAGCAGGCGAAAACCGTGCTCAGAAATATTGATGAGACCTTCCTCATCAAGCCACGGACATTGTGTCATGATTGTCATTAACAAGCTTAGAGAATCCTATGTATCTGGCACAATTGATCCAAATGATTGGAGACCTTCGAGACCTGCCTGAAAAGACAGGGCTGGGATATCAAGGCCAAGGTACGGGCAATTTCATTTCATTTATTTTCAGTGTAATACTATATATATCTTATGCCCTGACCGCAGGCCTGTGAAATGCTAGTTAATGACCATGACTCCGTTTAAGCAGAGAGAACTGTGTGTGCATTCGTGATATTTATGCTGGTGTAGTCGACACTGATTCAAGGCATGACTATATTCAGTGGGACAGTTGGTGTGCTATAGCCCACCCCTGCAACATGATTATTTCCAAAATTCTGTTACTCTTCTTGGCTTATCTTTTCTTAGATGTCCTGTATTACACAGAGTGCCTGAATCCTGAAAATCTAGAGTCGATTATATCCCCCTGAGCCACGGCCCAGGGTTTCCCGAAATAATGCACACCGTTCCTTCTGGAAGCAACCTAACGGGTGTTTTTGATCACAAAATTGAAGGTCCCTTGTGATGTACGAGCACAAAATATAGACAGGCAATTTCGATATGTTTGTATAGCCTGAAAATTGCCAGAGGATACAGCCTTCGTTCTGATACAAGTATCCATTGAGGAGCTCCACTTACAAACCTAATAGCTGTAGTAGACCTGCACTGGCAGGTTTTGAGAGCTCAATAACCAGAGAATAAGAAGTTCAATGCAATCCAAGCTGAAATCTCTGCCGTTGAGCTTCAAGCTTGGTTCCCACTGCGGGCAAATGACGTGACGGTCAAATGTTGACCGCCACGGTGCCGGTTGCTGGACGGTCACCCAACGGCTGAATTTTTAATGTATTATGTATTTGATGATGGGCCACGAGGCGGACACATGTAAGAACAAAGGTGAAGACTGTTCTTAAATAAACGGCAACCCCTCCAGACTGGGCCCACTGTATTAAGTAGAATTGGGTAAAAGGCTGGTTGTCTTTTTGGGCGGCATGGGTAGGGAAATCAGCACTCAAAATGAACAAGAAGAGCTGCGAAGGATATTTTGAGCCGTATTGCTTTGCACTTCACGTAAAAAAGAGAATGCACACCCCAATCTTCACATGGTCCTGAAAGAACAGTCAAGATGGAGTTGGAAGGTAAGTGTGCAAAGCGGAATGTCGTCATTTCGAATGGGTTTCATAATCCTAATCACAGATAGAGGAGTTCAGTGTTGTGGTAACCGGGAGCAAATAAGAATTTCTATGCTGCAAGGAACCCAGCACATTGGACTGAATTACATTGTTCATGTTCATACAAGTTAGGCAATTATTGTGTCCATCAATGGTTGAAGTCATCCGAGATCTCTTTGTCCGGACTTTGATTCTGACCTCTGGTGACTTGGCCCATTTGTCTGGACTTTTAATCTGTGGTGGCCACATTGTCCTCAGTTTTGTCCAGACTTTGCGCTCACCTTGGTGGCCGACATTTCAAATTTTGGCCAGACCCTGTATCCGATCTTGAAAGGGATAATCACTGGTCCTCACTGTAACTGTTAGTGAAGGGTTTTAACATGAATTACATGGCAAATCAATTTACTGAGTGCTGGGGAAGATGGCAGAACAAGATGAATAATTGACACCTGCTGAGCACCACCCTCAGTTGAACCAAACCCGCTTTCGACGAAGGTACTTGAACACTGTTTTAGGTTACACCACTTTCAGCTTCAACCAAAATATTGCCGAGGCCGTGATTTTAGAAGCCACAAGCTTCCCAAAAAGCGGCTATTCAAACTGTTCACTGCTTTTTGAAAATGAAGATTCAGATTCGTATGGACTCAAGGACAGGAAAACTGTTGTTCAGTACAGTGATCCCACCTTGCAATTGACTGATTGTGAGTATGTTTCTGGGCTTTAATGGTAGATGTTCAAACTCAGAACACGTTTCAATCAATATCCTGAATTTATGTTGCACCAGTGGAGCGGTTATTGCTGTTTGACGAGAAGGATGTAGGATAATGGGGTCAATTAGTTCAACTAAAATTCAACCACCTGGGCGGTTGGACCTGCATTAATTCCACCTTACTTCAGCTTTAATGTTTTCTAACTTACCTACGAACATGTTAAACCATCAAACTGAGTATCTTAATATGCTGTAATACAACTGTCCGCCTCCTGTTATGTGACTCTATAGAGGAAGGAAAGAAGAATGGAAGGAAGGAAGAGGTATAACCGCAGTGGTCCCATAGAGCAACATACGGGTACTGAGCAAGTCCAACCTCAGCTTCATTAGAAGTTGAGCCCTCCCAAATTTCGGTGAACAACCTTGACCCACCAACCTCTAATGCCCAGGTCTTCATGCTGGGAACACAGAGTTCTCATACACGCTCTTAACAACTGGACTGTGTCGTTGCCTTTATATTGCATTATGTGTGGTTGAGCTACATTGAAGTTGAATTGTGTCTAATGTAACTCAAGTTGCAGTCCCTCAAAAGCTGAATGAAGCGACTCAAATCTACAATGCCTTTACGACTACACTGAGTCATTGGTTTCTAGCAAGTCCACTTGCACCTGCTTCCAAATTGCTCAAGCCTGCAAAACAATGACCTGCTTACTAATTGTGACTCCTTGTTATATTTAACTGGCACGGCATCACAGATACAGATATTTATCCAACAGCAGAGTCTAGCCCGGTATGGCTAGAGTCTCCTTTTTATATAAGAACTTGTATTTTGGGGGAATAAACACATCAAGAGCAAATTGAGCATCTGTTTAATCCAAGAGTCGAGCACCCGTGCCTGAATATATTATTAGGAGAAGCTGATAGTTAATGCTCTGTACTCCATCATTAATATTTTTATTGCCATTTGGCCCATATCTAATCGCTCCGTGCCAATAGAAAGGGCATCCGAAATTATAATACTCAAAGGACCTTTTGGGCTAGTTGGTTATGGCGTCTACTGCTTACGGTACACGCCTCTTACATGAGGTCGCAAGTTCGAACCACGGTGTATAATTGGCTTTTTTGTCGGTTTAAATAGTATTTAAACCGTCCCGTTTAAACACGGTCCCGTGCACCGCTTGCGTTAAACATGTTTAGATTAAACACGCGTTTAAACGGCAATTTGCGTCTAGACGCAAATTGTTTAAACAATCGTGCTATGGTTACTGGTATTCAAGACAAGCTGCTTTTTCAACGCTAGTGGTCCAAAAATAGTTGTATTAGTCAGAATGCGGTCGCGTTGCAAAG
Organism: Mycena rebaudengoi; assembly: GCA_029282285.1. Lineage (NCBI taxonomy): Eukaryota > Fungi > Basidiomycota > Agaricomycetes > Agaricales > Mycenaceae > Mycena > Mycena rebaudengoi. Next base: position 66,867 of record JARJCX010000338.1, on the reverse strand, counting down.
CCGAGTTGACAAGTTTCAACCACCGATTATGGATATTTGCTGCACTGTAAGTCACTCCTGGATTAGTGATGACGCGATCAACTCGAAGGTTCCATATGAGGTGCCAAGCAATCGAAATCAGTATTGCGAATAATCGTCCTTTGTGTGGCACAATTGCGCCGCGTTGGGATTTAAATCTCACTATGTTGCACCCCAAAATCAAGCCCCAACTGAGTTTGGGCCAATCCATATATTTCTTTGACCACAACTCTCGAGTGAGAGCCCAAATTATTTTTTGACCAGGCGCTAGGCACTCAAGCGCAATGTGTTCTAGTGATTCGGTGACTTCACAGCTGTGACATCTGCCTTGGATCTCGGCAGTCTCAATATGATCCCAAAAATCACCGACTCTGAAGGTGTTGTGCATGCATTTCCAGAAGAGTTCTCGTGTTTTACGTTGTAGAGTAATTGACCTAATGGAGGTCCATATTGCTGCATCTGTCGGTACGAAATCAGAGAATTCTCCGATCGAACACCGAACACGTTCAAGGTTCGTAAATGTTGACTTTCGATGAGGTCTCGTCCTCAATGCTTTTATGATCCTAGTAAAAGACCTTTGTGAGCCCTCTGATAAGGCTATTCCAGGACAGTTGAACATGACATCAATCTCAGTATCAATTACGACGCTACTTGTCGGTTCAGCTGTTAGCCGTTTGGCGGGATTCTCATCTACCGTTTTGAACCGAATTCTGGCCACCCATTCATTCAAGGCAGCCATGACCGATTTCAGGAGATAGAAGTTAGGGTGTAGCATGTCGTTCTCATATTTTTCCCTTTCGACAACCAGGACTTGAGAAAACAAATTCGATGAAGAGCATATGAGAAGTGGAGTATTGCGCTGAGTATTCTGGAGTACAAGAAGCAGCCCTCCAAGCAAGGCCGTCTGGAAGGTCGAAGGGATGTCTGGATTATCAAACGACACAGAAACAATGATGCTATCCTCTGTGCCATCTACCTCTTTGAATATTTTCAAATGAATAGTCGCATTAAACTCGCCTGCCCGGACAATTTTCGCATCAAGGTACACAGTTATGAGACTGGGTTGAACAGGAATCTTGGTTCTTCTTGCTGGAAGTTGTTGTAGTATGTCACCGGAGGCGAAAATCCGGAAGCCTTTGGTCATGTCAGAAAGCGTAAAACACGGGTTGAATATTTTTTCCTCCTCTGGTTTTATGGGTTGGTTGTTGAGGATAAGTTCGTTTTCCGTCAAAGATAGTTCTTCACACAGGTCGTGGCCCATAATAGAGGGGTTCCATTTCGGTGTTATACTGTCAATCAGAATTTTGGCGGCCTCAATGCATTTGCCTGGGTGCTCACAGTTGAGCTGCACCCTGTCCCTCTGGCATAGCGAACAACCACAGTTTTTTCGAGCAATTCCAGAAGGGTTTAACTGATGTGGTTTCCTGGCATTTATTGTTCGTCGTGTTGAGATTATCAATACATCCTTCACAGTGCGCACATTGTGGTTGAGTCGGAGGCAACTTGCTGCATCTCGGCGGCAGACATTCATGTACTGCGTGCGGTTCTTTGAAGGATGCAGCCAAATAGGCATGGCAAGCTTCGTCTCATGGCTAATTGAGAGGCCGGTAAACCGCAGGTGGTATTTCCGAGCAGTTAATATCATCCGTTTAATCTCTTGTGGTAACGGTGTGGACCCTGAAATTGGAATATGGATGTCTTGTAAGAAAACATTCATTAGTTGACCTGGTCGGATATTCAAATAACTTGTTTCGAGGAATTGAGCGAGGATGTGATCCATGAAATAGCACCAGGTTGCTCGTTCAGGCCCCACCTTCAAATCCGCGTATATTACAGGAATTTGAAAGTTCCGCTGCGCACGGAGATGTAACGCGGAGCGCTGCCGTTGCGGAACGCCAGCGTATTTGGGTTGGTCTGTGACGTAGGGTGGGCGGAATCGGGTGTATGTGGGGTCGTCAGAAAGGGACAAGCTAGGAGAAAAAGGTTTTCAGGTTTTTTTAAGGCAATTGAGGGTAAACTTAGCGCATAGGAGCGAATAAAGGCTACGGGCAGCCATTTTGGTGTGTGCAGATGAAATTGTGTGTGGGTGTCTAAAAATCCCCAAATTTTCGGTAGGGTTTGCCCATATGTACCCCTTGGGCTAGGGATGTTCAGATGTAGGGGGACGGAAGCGGGTCATAGTGATCGGAGGTTGGGCAGTGGGCCGGTTTTTCTTCGAAATTAGTGCGCAGCTAAATTGTGGGCCTCGTTGCGGAGCCCATATCAAGGAAGGTTATGGTGATGAGGGGGAAATAGTCCAGATTTGGAAGGGCCACATTTCTGGTCTTATATTATCCGTTCTCTTAACGAAATCTCTCGAATGTCATTGTACATGTTTGTGCAACATCCCCATTTATATATCCCCATTCCTGTTCCTCCTCTCAAGTCCTTCATTTACAGCTTTTTCGACTCCCACAAGCGCGCAGTATGTCAACAGCTATGTTCCATTTCCAGCCACGGAGCTCCGCTAACACACCATGGGATGGTACCTCCTGACTTTGACCTGCGCCAAAAGCGACTCAACTTGGTCATTCCGCAGAATATGTGCAACGTTGCAACCCTCATGACTTGAACACATGACCAGAAGCAACTGTGCCGCAGTTGAACAATAGAAATAGATTTCGGCAATGCCGCAGCCAGGCAGAAATGCTGCGGCCACGTAGCCTTGGCAGGCATGCCGCAACGCAGTATAAGAGAGCCAACTTTCTGGACCTCGTCACCTCATCTCCACACCCAGGCTCTCGCTTGAATCTTCCCTGTCACTCGCGCTGTTTTTTTCTGCTGATATTCTTCCAGCACTGAAGGCCTCAACCCTCTTCAACAGCTTGATCTTCAAATCTACAAGCACGGATACACGTTCAAAATATCCGACCCAACCCCCTCATTAAGACTCACTCCAATGGCAATAATGTTCCTTCTCACCTCGCGTTGCTGTGCTCTATCTCGTCGACTGGCATATACTCCTTCATGAAACACCGTTGTCTCAAAAGCAAGATATCTTTCATCTCTAGATTTGTGTTCAAACTGTTCCCAACATCGCATCCGTTCGCAGGATCGATACGCAGTCGTGATCGCTAGCAGTTACAGTGAGCTCTACAATTTTTTCTCGCGAACTTTTGACTTAATATTATCTATATCTGCATGCAGTGACTCTCGCGTCCGTGTTCGAAGTTATACTCAATTTCCGGATAAAATGCACTGTCATTCTCGTGAGTACTGCAGCACAAAACTTCCTGCCGACATTAATGAAGCGCGTGCAGCCCTGCACTTCTCACCCGAACGCGGAGTCGTTGCGTTTTGCACACCAGCACGCAGCATGCCGTAATTTCTCACCTGGTCGCGTAACTGCGGCCACGTATGATTTGGAAACCCATAAAAGACTTGCATCCTAGTTTTGCATTACTTGCTTTATTCGCTCACTTATGCCTACACTCTTCTCACTCAGGTAGCATAAGTATGCTCAAATTCATAAGATTTAGTTGACTCTGGGATCGCTTCCGCACCGTGTCTAGATTATCTACGGGTTGAATAAGATTGCTCCTCCGTTTCTATCTGCGCCACTGCTTCAAGGACGCTTTTGAGTCCTCGGGCATTTTTTCATTTGAATAAGTTCTTGAATGCAGTATTCTAGGATGAAGCTTTGGTTTCGACATTACCCGTATATTTTAACTTCCACACAATAAATGTGTATTATGATCGCCTCTGCCGGAGCGTAGCGAAGGCATATCTTGTGGTATATAAAAATATTACGTATAACCCCAAGTGCGCAGCCTCGAATTCAAACCTCTTAAAAATTGGAGAATAACCTAGGAAGCCACCTACCTTATCGACGATACCTGGTGAGTCAGCTTGAGGATTAGTGAGCATGCTGAAAAACCTGGCTTGTGCATCACTTTAATCAGCAAGGAATAACAGTGAGTAATATTCCATCTGCCTTGTTGCTTGTACGTCGTAACCACGCGTTCGGACCGGCTACTGGCGGAAGAATAGTCGGAAGTTGTGGCCTTGATGAATAGTAATATGGACCCATTCCAGAGTGTCAGGCATAGTGCGGTACGTATCTTGTGGAGCAGTCTTAGTTTTCTAGAGTTCTCACAGCAGGTTGGAGGAGAAATGTAAAATGCGGTACCGTTAAATCCTTGGCATCAACCCAATCAAATTCCCATCCCATGCAAAGTCAAAGTCATCAAATACTGACTTTTTTTCCAAAAAGTGGCCTAGGAAAATGACTAAAAACGATTACCTAAACAAGTTTAGGACTCGTAATGGCGCATCAAGAATACTATCAAGGGAGATGTGTTCGTTGATTATTCAGTTCAGATACCACAAGAGACACAGACCTTTGACAGGAACGTGTTCAGTGCAACTGTATCGTCCTTCACTCCGTCCCCGGCGGCCCCCAGTGACCCCAGTGACATAATGTTGAGAACCTCTGAGATGAATCGTTGGATGCCGGACCGGCGGAGTTTGAAAAAGGATGTGCAGCGGCAACCCCGCCATACCAAGGGTGATGGCAAATCGGTCGTCAGACCGATTAAACCCGAAGCTGCCGGGCGGCAAAACCCTCAAGTTGCAATCTTTGTCAACAATCATATGCGGCACTCGTTAACCGTCAGCTGGAGTCATGCATCTTGACACCAATTTTGAAGCGGCAGGACTGGGGGCGGAGGCGCGCGAGGCAATGATGCGAAGTGTGCGTGCTAAGCGAACCCTAGCCCTAATCAGTTGCATGCAGCTAAGTTTGAGACGCTTGTTTCGGGATGCCCGCACATCGCATCTCACGACAAATACTTCGGTATTACTCTTGGCTTGCACAACACCAGGACCATCGATTTTGCTGCGGCTGCCAAACTCCTGTGCTTCCACAATTGGTGTACCTCGACATCTCTGCGAATTTTGTGGAAGTGCAGTGGAGGACCCAGCCAGCCTTTTTCAAACTGCCTTCCATAATGTGCTCCGACTCCCCCATTTTCTGAGTCTCTCTCTTGAGCGGTACATTTTCACAACTTGGGGTAAAGGGCCGTGGCTTTGCCCGGCATGACCTCGTACTTACTTTTTTTTGTACTTTGTGCCGAGTATCCATATACCGCCTCCCAGTTGGTGGCACCCATAACCTGATAGGCTATGCACTTAAGTAGCCAGCTATGTTGGAATATGTGTCTCTATTTATATTCCGCTCGTTTATCTCTTGATGTATCAGATCTATTTTCGCTTTCAACATGCACCGTGAATTTAACTATCTCGTTATGTTTAAATATAATTCCCAATCTCCGCGTTATGAGATATTTGCGGCCGGAATTTTTTGCGGTAGTGAGCTTTCAGGTTACTAAGACTGATATATGTTTAATGACTTTTCATCTGTAAGGTGCTGCCTGTTTATTTGTTCATCAACTCTCTTGTCGCCGAATAGTGGCTTCTAGAAAACAGCCGTTAATTTTACTTGACCTAGTTTTCATATAGCTTTTGATATGCATATGTGTCGGTATACAGAAATTCAAGAATTCTGAGTAATACTCCACGAAAGGTGATTCTTGCACCCATATGTCGTTTTTTTTTTGCGCGCAGTGTGCTGATATATTTTCAAACCTTCAAATTGCCACCCATACTAATCATTCACAGGATGCTCGAGTGGCCGAGAGAATGGCGGCTATGAGCATACAGACGGTTCACATAAAACCCGCGGAGAGCACCAAACGGAGGCAGCTCTCGTCGGACGAGACGGATGGCCCGGGAGGACCAAGACACTAATAAGAGGCCGATTTTTAACTTCTTAAACAACACCGAACAAGTAGCCGAGTAGGCAATCATTTAACTACCTTCATTTTTAATTTATACATGCCAATAGTCATTTTAATTTCACTCGGGCTGAACTTGAAGTGCAATAGGCAACGAAACATAAGAATTAAATTGGCATTCACAAGGCAAAGCAATCTGCTCTGGACAAGCCTAGGAGTATCAAATCCCGCACCTGCCTGACAGCAACTATTCCGCACCCGAACGAGAGGGAAGAGGCACACTGTATGGCCCTGTTGGCAACGGAAGGCAATGGAGGGTGAGCAACGACACGTGACATTATTTATAAACTTTTTCGGTAGTCAGTACCACAGCGGCTGAAGGTCAAGGAAAGAAACAACAAAGGATATAAGTATTGCAGGCTTGCGATCATGGATGCCACACGGGATGACATTGGCAGTCCGCGAAAAAAAAAACGGCCCGTGAATTGCACTTGAATTGCACGCACCTTTCAGCCGTGGCGGCACGTTCCGAATGTACGAAAAGCAGTGATACAGGTATTTGTGCAGTGCTTTCTATGCACCCCCACCCCCCTCTCTCCAGTGATTTTTTATAAAAAAGGGAGACCATTGAATGGTGAAATGCTATACCCGGAACAGACCGGAGATCGGACCAGTCCGGAAGAAGCCCCTCTTGTAAAGATGTCTCATAGTTTGGTCAGGACCAAGGTATGCTAAATATTTTGGTGCATCTAGATAGTCAAAGAACACAGTAACATATGTCTCTCTTAAATTAGAGGACTATATTCAATGGTTGTTGAGCTGGAGCCTCGTATTGAGGGAGGAAATTGGCGCGGGGAATAAAGGGTCTAATAAACGGTTCGTCAGTCGCGAGGAACCTTCGCACGAAGAGGAAGCAAGGAGGGCCGGCCCAATCTTATTCGATAGCACAAATAACGACACCGAACACATAGTAAGTATAGTCAATGGCTCGAAAAATAATTTGACCTAGACTCCAATTAAATTTACTGTTCATTTTCGGATTAAATTTGGTGAATTTGGCGTCAAAATGGGCTCCCTGCCTCCTGAAGTTCGCACACCAGTTGCTAGACATGAGCTCTCTCATACTGACCTTGCTTGGGCCTCTCCGCGAAGTTTGGTGATCAATTACCATATCTGGTTCATCTCACATATGATTTTCAACTTTTGCTTCAACTTGATAAGTTATATTCAACTTGATTTATATTCTTTCCCGATCGAGGTGGCACTTCAAATGCACACAGAGTGTCGATAATGGTCCCATTTTGCTTGCTGGCCTGCTTTCCTGGAGCCAGAAACGTAACTTTCAGCTCTATTTGACGCAGAATTTCGACTTCCTCAAAGCTTTTGATTCAACTGCAACTTTGAGGTGAATTAGAGCATTTTTCTGCTCTACTTACCTCGGTGCAGTAACTTTCGCAGAACCGAGCCGGTTCCGTTGGCCGTGACGGCCGTCCCGTCACCTGTCCCGTCCCGTCGAGGAATTTTTCAACCACTCGACGGACCGTTGGGTAACGGTTCGGGCCCGTCACTCACCCATCGAAACGACGGCCGTGTCCGTCACGGGCACGGCGAACAGCCCTAGGCCGAAGCGAGTTTAGTCAGCATAAGATGGAGATGTGCACGCGAACACACGGCGAGATAGTGGACAATCATAAGAAATCATAAATGTGCTGCACAAGTCTTTCTAGACGTCGAGCGGCCGTAAACTCATGCCCGCGTAACGTGATGCAAAAACCTGTCGGATCATTCCAAATGCGATGGCAAAAAAAAAAGTTGCATTGTTTGTGCATGTTGTTATTTTTCACCGAGTAGGGGGTATTTTTCCCCGAGTACGTAAACATGTACAATACTCAGCCACTAAATACACTAGGTTTTTTTCTAATAAAGCGATAAAAACGACTTCACACAGCCACTAAAAAGTACCTCACAGTTTTTTGTCACTGACCCTAATTAAGGTCCCCCGAGATATGAAAGAGACGATCCTTATTACATAAGTACTCGTAATTTTATGGCGCTCGACTCCATCTTAAGCCACGCAAGCGGCTTAAAAGAGCTTACTCTCCACAACTCGTTAATCCATCCAATAAGGCTGATTGGGACAATTGGAAGTATCTCGGATAATCAAAGTAAACGTCCGTATCTGGATTGCTACACATGTGCCAGCGTAGTTGTCCTTCAAAAGCAAACAGTAATAAATATAGTGACATCCACCAATCCTGTGGTAACTAGGCCACAGAAAATAGGGGGAAGATACCACAGGATGCGGCGCCAATTTCCCAGTCACGACATGCATACTAGGCTGTTTTTAAGTCGGCAAGTACGGCAAAAACTGAAGAATAGCAGTCTGTATGTCAAGGATCTGCAGATTTGCCGAGCCCACGCACATAGCAAGCTCTAAATCTGGGTTGTCATTTTGGCATCGGCCGATGCAATATGCAATTACGAACAGGATGAAATCTCCGGGCAAACGTAAAGGTGGCATGACATCAAAAGTTATGGCGGTAACGTAGCCCTCAGTAAATCAAGCTAAGCTACGAAAAATAAAAACACCCATGTTCAGACAATGTATTCATTTACTCGAGTACAACGAATTCGACCTAGTTCTTAGATGCTGGCTGGAAATTAAACTGGTACGCTGACACACGAGATGGCACTGGTGAGGTTATCCATGCCGACGTCTCTGAAGTCGGGAATGTTGCCCGCGACGATGACACTGTTTAAAGCGCATCCCGGGTTCCTGTACCCCCACTGTAAGAAGACAGGCTCTTTGGAGACTCGAGGTACTCACTGGTAGAAGGTGCATTGAACCCCAAGAACGGCCTGGGCACTGCTGATGGTGTCTTCGAGTGCCTTTGACACGGCGATACATCCCGTGGGAATGTTTGTAGCCTGGAGGGGGGTGCAGTTCCCGAAGTTGATATCTGTGCAGACAATGGCAAGGACGACTTGGGCGGCGTCAGGGGACTAGCGGGAGGGTCAGATGAAGGCCGTGCCAGAAACTGCACAATATACTATGCCGCCAATGCTGCCGATACTGGCTTCAGCACGACTGACGAGCTGCAGAACCGTTAGCTACATTTTGGGCTGCGTTTGCGGAGGTACCTACCTCAGTGGGGACAGACACGGCCGAGGCAGCGACAGCGAGAGCCAGGAATTTGAGCTTGGAGAATGGGAACATTTTTCAAGGAGTGGAAACCTACTGGTGTATAAGTGACTGGGCTGAAAGACGCTGTATCGATCTGTCTTTATACCAACTGCGTTCAATCGTGCGAATTGAGACCTCCAATTTGGCGGTAAGCCTGTACCGCGACTGTCGGTGTTCGTTGTCTGAAAGGGGCCTTTTTTTCAGGATGCAGGTTGCGATTTTTAGATCAAACGCTCACGAGTCTTACACATCAATACGCTGCATTCAGGCTCTCTAACCCCTATTTTAATTTCACTATTCATAATCTCTACCAAGCCAACAGGAACCAGCGGACTTCATCATCTGCTCCCCGTGGCCAACGCCCTCCCCTCCAATCACAACCCGTCCGCGCTGTCCCCGGCTTTCCGAATGGGTGTATGGGTCCTCACGGTCCCTTCGATGTCACCGTCAGAAGGGATCGCCGCCTCAGTGTTGCTTGCGCAATGGAATCCAGACGTTGGCTCCCAAGTGCAGATTCGCGTTTGTCAAATAACATTCGAGAAGCCAGCGCGCACGGAATTCGCATAGTATACTCATTGATTTATGTATTTGTTTTCTGAGTTTGGTTGTACACTGTAGTTTCTCACCGCAACTCGGAAACCTGTTCTGGATATCAATATCCTGGTTTGAACGAGGTGCATTTATTTTTTACAATGAATGAAGCCTCTATCCGAATGCGACAATGCCGGAACAAAGGATTCCGCGGCCGTGTAACGCCGGATCCCGGGTGTCGGCAACATCCTGTTACCGCCCGACGTTGATTGATGGAGCGACTCGCCAGTTTTGGAACATGGCGTGCTTTCACTCTTACAACCCCTTTGGTTAGTTGGAAACGCTACTGCCGGCTTATACACAAGCCGGGCCATTCAGGCGCTCGCAGTGGACACGGCGAACCCTCTGAACATCACCTATCTCATCGTGATGTGGGAAGAGATGAGCGATGGATGATGCCCATTGCGTCGAGGGTTAACCGATTGACTTGGCAAATTGACTTGCCCACCAAGCAGAGTTTGAATTTTGGTGCGTTGACTTGCATTGACTTGTGCGTGGATTGACTTGTGCATGGCCTCGCTTACACTCACTTCTGCCACCAATGTAAAGTGTCTCTCATTAGCCACCAATATAATACCCTTGGTCCCCTGCATCATGTAGCAACCTCTCGGATGGGGTGTCGAAGCTTTTGATGCGATCAATGTGCTCTGCTCGTCGTCGATCACAGTGTTGAGAATCTCTCGACTTTTCAAGTCCCCATTCCGCTCACATGTTACAAACTTGCACATTAATATGCGGCGGAGGTATCGGCCTATATTAGCCACTTTGCGATGCAGCCATTGGAGCCACCCAGTGGCTGATTCGCGTTGCGTCATCTGGTGGCTCCGCCCGCTAAAAATACCCGTAGATGGCTGTCGGAGCCGTTGAGTATAAATTTAGCGCAGTGGAGCCACCAGATGACGCAACGCAAATCAGCCACTGGGTGGCTCCAATGGCTGCATCGCAAACACTCTATTAAATGACCTCGGATGCCCAGCTACGAGTGATATGCTACTTCGACCGAGTGCTCCTGCGTTGAGCTGTTGCGCCTGCCGGTTGGTTGGTACCCCTTTTCCTTCTGCCACCCGTCTTTTGCTTACTGAATTCAACACCTGGTTCCTCCATGTCCGATGAGATTTTTGCTCGTTTGGTTCCTCTCTGTGACGCTGTTTCGACATTTTTGCGCTTGTGGCTGTTGCGCTTCGGCTCATCAACGGAGATCGTTTGGCTGGGTTCGTTTTCAGAGGCCCGGATGCGCTCAAATGTAGGTGGCCGAAGATCTGGATCGAAAATGGAATGGTCAGCATAGAATTTCTTCGCGGTTTCCTCATATTTGACCATGGTCCAGTTCTCTTTGGCTGCTCGTCTTTGAAATCCTGCCCAAACGAACATCGCCGTCAATGCGTCTACACCTTCCACGGGAACGGGACGGATAGAACCATCGGCGAGGTTTTGAGCGTGTCCCCATTCAGGTTCAACGGTTCGCCCAGCTGAACCTGAATTGCGAGAAGTTGAAGTAGCACATAACCAACTCCGTGAGTTCGCAGTTTGCGTTGGGATTCCTCGATGCTGCTCAGAGAAGGGTGAGCCATTAAATCGTCTTCGGCGTCGCGGATCAGCTTCCTCAATTCTGGCATCGTCAGATCCAAATGCAGGCCACTCCGCCATTCAGTGACTCCCGGCCTCGCATCTTCATCAAGAGATGCTTGCGCGGCAAAAAATTGAGTGTAACTGTCGATTACTGCGTTTTTGGTGTTGAATTCGGCCAGTATTTTTGCGAGAGGAGTGATTGCCAGCGTGAATAAGCTGCTCGGCGGCGGGTTTTCGTGGCAGACAAGAGGTAGGGATTTGCATAACTAGGCAATATTACTTCCCCAACCTTCCTGCAGTTTTAGAAACTGTTTGGACGCTGAATATTGCACATACCTGGGGCGGCTCGAGCTGGATCGCCGATATTTCCTGACAAAATTCTCGAGTTTTGTAAGTCGTCGGAACCAGCAGGTAGGTGAAGAAATCATCCTCCTGACGCTTTTGGTCTGCAAAATTATTGCAGCTGAGGAATTCAAACTTATACTCCATACGAGTTCCTGAACGGCGTGCGTAGTGGCGCGTAAACCTAGCGGGATACCAGCGTACACTGTCGGCCCTCCATTCGTCCTTTGCAAAAGGATTGGGTAGCATCGCAATCTCGCCCACTTTGAAACTAAAATCCCGTTGGTTACTATTGTACGGATAGAAGGAGAAATTTGAAGGTACTTGCAGGCCCAGCGGATCTTCGTGGTTCGTTTCGCATATCATACACACGAATCGAACGTCGGGATCATCCCAGTCGACATCCTTGTCCAAACACGCGGTGTGGGACCAGAGTCTGCACTTTTCACACTGCACTTCATTCGGATCGTCATCACCCTCCTCAGCTTCAACTCTACAGCCATCGCAACGTAGTGGACAAGGGGTGATCGAATCAGTATCGGCTGCACTTCGTAACACAGTCGCTGAGCCAAGGTCTGCCTTCGTTGTGGGCTGAGGGCTCTGCTCGGGTGTATAAAAGTCGTCCCGGGAGCCTTCGGGTGTCGGAGCGGGGCTAAAAGAGAGTCGGCCACGAGAATTTTGCGTTGATGTACCCAGCGCATCCAGAATCATCTCATTCACCTCGGACTCAAGGTCCGAATCGACGCTGATATGTTCTTGGCTGGCGGGAACAATTTTTGCAAAGTCCTGTTGTATCTCGCGAATGTTTCTCGATGTCGTCTGCAATAAAGGTCATCAATCAGTCGCGAACCAGTTTAAATTCACTCACCGATGAGAGGGATCTTCGCAAATAGACCACAAACGATACATGCCGGTTGAACTGCTCAAGAACGTAAAGCGGCCCAATTGACGCCAGAGATCCGTTTCGAAGTTGGTCATTGTGAAGGTAAGCACCGTCGCGCACTCGGGTTTCAGTAATATAGTGCCCAATTGCACCGTCGTGCGTCGGGCCAATGTAAAAAACGCGAGAGATCATCTCGTATTCAACATCTGGGCCGAGGTTGAGTACGAGCAGGCAATACAAGTCTTTAAGGCTTGGATCTTAGTCTGAGTCTCCTCTCTGGCCCCACACGGGGGTAACTCGCAATAGCAACGGCCATTCAGTTGAAATAAAAGCCAGTTCGGCATCCGCATCGCAGTTTGGATCGGAGCAGGGCATTTTTGAGTGGACAATATGAAGGGGGGAGAATGATGAAGGACGAGAGCTCCCGTATCGTTCACGTAGGATCCGACGGATGAGGTACTCTTCGAGAGAAGGGCGATCTGTTCCAGGCTCCATCTGCTGAACGAGGGAGAGATCTTCGCCGTGAATGCCAATCTATAAGTTAATTTCGGAGCGGAGTCTGGCCGCGGAGTGATTCAAGTGACAGATGTAGTGGGCAGAGTATTCTGAGTCCCAAAGTAGCGCTGGATGCGCGGTGTTGTTTCTGTCTAACAAATAATCAACAGTGAATGCGGTATATAAGAAGTAAATTTACTATTATCATTTGGTTCAACCACGTCCTCGCGCATCCCGGCATCCCAGGAACGAATGTTGCACTGTCCCATTTCGTATTGAGAAGTCGCTTCACGTTCCGTTGGCCAGCATCGAGCGCAGTCATAAGCCTTCCGTGAAGATCTTTCATCTCAGAGTGTCCTGTAGAAGGAACTGCACCGCTGAGAAGCCCCCGGAGCCAAAATGCTCCATAATGTTGCGCAGTCCGGCGGTGTCTGCAGCTTCCGTTCGAATGCGGCGGAGGAACTCGGCACGAACCGCATCTGACATGCAACCGAATGCCCAGAAATATGCCTCCAGCGGAGCATCAATAAAGCATGAGTTGGCGTCCCAGCTGTACGACTGAAGTAGATTGCTTCCAGGAGGACGTATAGCCTCCGACGGGCGCTTGGATGATTTTTGGTGCTCTTGGGAATTAGCTGTGATGAACCGCTCATCCTCACTCATCTGTCGCAGCCAATGAGAAGCGCCATCGCTCTTTCTTTTAAGCTGGCTCTCTCGAGTGCTTGGCTCCGAGGACTCAGCGTATTCCATGCCGGAATGCGAGAGCACATGTATGAGACGAAGGCCTCGATGAAGCCATTCCTTTGGGCATTAGAAAAATCGAGAATCTAAATTATGGTGAGCTTGCGTACTTGAAACGATTCTGAATTACTTTACCGCGCTAAAGAGCTGATCGTCAAAGGTGTAACCGAGTCCAGCCGCGCAAATCTCGGCAATTACGTTCACAAGTTGGCTAAAGTGGGGTGTATGGTGGTCCACATTCTGCCGGCCTATCCAGGTATACAGAACAACGACCCAGCGAAGGACGACCTGCGAGAATACCAGTGATGTCAAGAGAACCCCCTCCTTGAAAAAATCGTGGGTCCCGTCTGTAATAATGCCGTGGCGTCCACTTTCAGGTTCGAGATTTTCTGTGTGCCACGACTGCACAGAATCCTGAAGAAGAACGTCGCGCATGAAAGGGGTACTGCATGCAGATGAATTGGCGATCAAGAAGATCTGCCTTGACAATCCACGGCGTTTCGAAGGACTCCTTCAAGGAAGAGAAGGACTGAAGCAACTGGAAGCCACTATTGCGACTCAAGGGAGGAGCAAGTATTTGCTGGCGTACTTTACTTTTCTCCACCTCGTGACGAGCCTTTCGTGAGTTGAGAAGGATGGGAGCAATCTCTCCGATGGATATCTGCGATGCGCCAGCTCCAGCGCGCAACTGCTGAGCACTGGCCTGCGGATTTTGGCGGACTTGCTGATCCAAAGCCTCCAGCTCATTTTAAGAAAGCTTGGTGACCGGCGGACGTGAGTGTGAATGGTTTCCTGTGTGCTGCCGTACCGCTTGTGAGACCCCAGCGTCATTGACATACTGGTAGTAGATGAGGGTGGCGGAACAGGGGACGTGAATTAAGTTCCTGCGGCATATGTGGCAGATGTCTTCATGCTGCTTGTCGCGAGCGCCCTTCGCACTCTTGGGTCTGTAGAACCGATTGGGAAGACCGTCGGAGCCGACGCAAGAGCAGTGAAAAAACACCGAGACAGACCCGCTTGTCCACTCTGGAAGCGTCGGCTGGAAGCCCGCCTTTACGGGACCCTGTCGAGCGCCACTTCCATCCTTCATCATCCCAGCCCATTGGTTCTTGGCCAGTGGTGCATTCCAATTTGAAATTCCCGTCCGGCCATCGATAGGAAAGTGCGTCAGCCATGATAGGAGCATTGGGAACTGAAGTCGGCAGGAGTGTTAAGGCAGCTGATGGAAGAAATTGGGGAACAAGTGGCGGTGGGGCAGCTTCCCAGGATGGATGAAGGGCAGGGTTGGCTAAGACCGGAGGGGGAAATGCTGACTGCGGCATCTGCTGGGGCGGTTGAAAATAAGGATATGGATGAGAATAGTACGGCATTGGTGCGGGAAATTGCGAGAGCGGAATATTTCCTCCATTCGGAGGCCACAATGAGGACCAGGTTAAGTTGTCATATGTACCAGCGGGATTGACATTTTGAACTAGTTTTCCTTAGGTAAAATATGGAAAAAAATTAGCAGGAACGCACAGGGAGTTATATTCGATTGAGCAACGGCGGGAGTGGATCCATAGACAGGCGGATCTGAAGAAGTATAAGAACAAGGTGAATATTGGTGAAAAACACTGTACATGAAGTCCTCGCGGGATTCGACGGCGCCACCAACACAGTCCTATTACCCGGAATCGGAGGTGGACCTGGCCTGGCAGGCAGTGGAGGGGGATTAGAAGCATCTGCCGACGTGGATGTGAGCCCGAAGAGGCTCTTTAATCTATGCAGCATCGATGAATGAAATGTGAGTGCGTCGCAAGAGCAAGGCGAGAATTGGGAAATTTAATTTTTAATCGCCAACTCCTTTTGGATACCGCCGGTAACAGGGTAGGTAGGTAGGTAGGTAGGTAGTATTAATAGGAAAGTCGACGAACCAGAGCCTGGTGAGTGACAGATCTGTGCAATACAAGCCGATTTGCCTGCTCCCAAGTCATTCTGCGCAGCGCAAGTCAATCCGCGCAGCACAAGTCAATTTGCGCACCGCAAGTCAATATGCTTGCCGACAAGTCAATTTGTTTTCTCGCAAGTCAATCTGCGCAAGTCAATTGAGAAGTTGAATTAACTTCGGTGTTGTGCTATTGTTGTAACACTCCAGCAGCCTAAGGCATATAGCTAGAGGAACCACTAGACATTATGGCACCTTTTCTGTTTTAATCTAATTCCAGAATCCTTCAAACCACGCCCAAGTCAATCGCGACATTTGTGCGTGGGATCACGTGAGCGCGACAAATTGACTTGCGCGCCAAATTGACTTGGGCGAAATAAACACATCAATGAACCGCATCGAACACTCTTACTACTGCACCAATGATTCACAGGTATATACTTTGCATCACTCCGGCGAATATATGCTGGCTTTTGGTGCCGCTAGCGGCTACACTAAATAATAAATATTTGCGGAGGGACTGAGGGACTTGTTCTGTGAGTGAATAAGTGCACCAAAAAATGTTTACAAATGTTTAAAGAGCCGACGATGGAGGTTCAGTGTATTTTACAGCGCAAAATGTGATTGGGGAATATGTATCATTTGAAGCTATCCAGGATTACCAAGAAAGACCGCGTCATTCAACTTTGATATAGAACGGCCTCGAGACGCTCTGCAGAGGTAATGAAGAACTATGAGTGCTCCCCCAGGTGATTTGGACCCACAATAAATACACTGGCCCTTCGGAGGGGTCTCACGGCATATGCAAGTCAACTTCGACGATCGTGCACGGGTCACATGAGCGCGACAAATTGACTTGTCGCTATGTATATATACTTGGTATATATACAGGCCGTATATATATCTGTATATAAACACTGCACCTAAAATAAAGCCGAAAAAATGGTATTTTAGGTGCAGTGTTTATATACAGATATATATATGGCCTGTATATATACCAAGTATATATACACGCTTTTAATTGGCTGGGAAATACTTACAGGGCCTTATAGTGGACGCAAAGGCATCGCATGCAACCGCACGGCGGCATGCGGAGGACATAGAACGCGGAGTGCAGAGGCGCTAGATCGCGGACAGCGCAGAGGCACGGTCTGGGCTCTCGTCAGGGGCGGCTGCTGAGAGTTGGCAGAGACGGGGAAGTCGGACGGCTGTGGGGCTCCATATCTGTAACCAGTCCTAGTCACCGGCATATACTACGAGGTGCGAGTTTCTTCCAGATGAGTGTTTGTTGGCGATGCAGTTGAAGCTAGGGTATAGCGGGATAGAGAGCCTGGGCGGCGGCAGGGGTTGGTGGGAAGGAAGCGCGTCGCACGTGAGGTGCCAAAGAAGCCACAACAACGGGTACTGTGATGGATATTCATATCATTTATTCCTGGGCTTATTTATTACCTTCCTGATCCACTATATTTATTTCGAGCCCCCATGTATTTATTTTCGCGCTCTGTAACTCATTTCGTGCTGTGAACTGATTCGTGATTGACATTTGATCTATTATTCTCACGGTTCACAACTCAAATCCTCGCACCCGCATAAGCTGTGCAAGGCTATGAGTACTGCATTTGTAGTCATTGTGAGTCATGTAGCTATGACTCACCATAGTAGTATATAAGAGGACTGTCTCCCTCCTGTGAGATATCTTACATCTTTGCCAATACAACTTCCAAGTGAACTCATTACAGTGAAGCCAAGTGCTCACTAAACTATCTACTACTTTTACTGTCTAGCGCTAGTGTAACGACTACTAGAGCTTACATTACCATTAGAATAGTGGTCCTAAGTACTTGGTGAATTATCCCAAGTGCACGTTAAACGGAGATACGAATCTCGTTTAAAGGCTTCTTTTGGTGAAAGTCCCCCGTGTTGACTGATTGTATAAGGGTTCTTGATCCTAATACTTTCGCTTGCTCGATATTTGTGTTGCATTCGTGTAACACCAACGCTGCTATCTTCTCACACCTGCTACAACTGCGCATGCTACTTACATCCGTATCCCGTGTGATACCGGTTTCGCTCACAGTTACATACTGGTCATCGGGCGGCTGCAATAAATGTTAACAATACATCTTCACATATGAAATAAACTACGATTTCCTTGGCGTGTCCCAGTCCTGGTTCAAACGGTGCTATTCTCAACTGTAACTGTTAGTAAATTCGTTCGCGAGCTATCGCGAGAAAGCCTAGTGCTATTCTGCTACCAACTCCCCTGGTTGATTTCCAACTCATAGTTGACTTTGCCTACATGCATCTGCGAACAAAGCAAATGGAGAGAAGAGGACGAGATCTCTTTCGAGTCGAACGGGTGAGTCTGTGCAATGTGAGCTATTGAGAGGAGTTGCAGGACCACCATGCAAGCCTGCCTTATTGCCACGATTTCTCAACCAGTCCATGCTTTATTTTATCAACCTGTCCATACTTTGCTCCTTCTAATGCCAACTTCCACTACCCGACTCCCGCGAAGCAAAGAAAGCATGCAAACCAATAAAAAATGACAGTTCACAAGGAAAAAAAGATGAGCACCGATGCGTCGTTTTGGCGCTTGCCTTGCCGGTTTCTCCAACTGTAAAATAAATAAAGACTACATAAGTAATCGGACTGAAACAAATTTAAGAAAAACCTTTATATTTAAATATGTTCGCATGGCTCAGACACTCCTTGCAACACCATCTCAAGTAGAAACTAGCGGAGACGCGGAATCCGAGCCGTACCTTGCGATTGCCTACATTCATAATTTTTTGAATAGCTAGCAAAAAAAACGGGGAATATCGTCGGTAGGGCCAACAAAGCTGTTCAAGATTAATTAATTACGAACACTCCTGTGTACTCCACAATATTCCCAGATGCCCATATCGAAGATCCTGTGGACTCATCTGACCCCTCCGATTCCGTATCGGTGAGGTTGGCCGTACGGGTACTACAGGGAAGCGAGGAGGCTGCCGAAAGCCCTACCTGTCAATTGGATATTATATTGTGGTAGGGCATCAGCAAAATCCGAAATGCTATGAAGTGTACGTGGTGGTTATGGCGGTCGTTCATGGTCCCTCACGGTCTTTGGATCATGCCTCCCGTCTATGAGTGGCTGGCTATACGGTTGTTGTTGGCGCTCTCATAGTTTACAATTGTTTCTGCGTGATTCCAGAGGCTATTCAGAATATCACACAGTGAATACTATCTGAGTTCATCAAATATATTATTGAATGAGTTGTACTATACATCAGAGAAAACACTGTTTGTCCTGTGGTTCATCATCTCGAAGATCGAAGGCTCCCAGAGGTGACCAGCTTCTGGGGGAGAGGACATCAATTTCAAGTCTCTTCATGTATTGCTGTAGGTGCCGTAATTTCTTTCTTTTGCGCTAGGGAAACGGCTGGGATAGGTCAAGACTTAGTTCTTTTTCAGGTACATGCATCAGACGTCTGTGTATTAATAAATGCCGGAGGATACCGGGGGTAAAGGTTTACAGAAGAAAATATGAAAAGTCGTTCCAGCTACATAGGGCAGTTCCAGACCAACGGGGAACAATAGTAATGCGCGTAAACAGGCACTCTGGGCTAGCGTGCATCGCTGCGTGCCCGACTGTAATATTATTGGTGGACTAATTTTTGACGAGACACGTAGCGGCTCGATGTCTGCTCAGAAAGAGGAGAATCCCCTCGTACGCTTGAGATGCCTCACCTCCCTCACTTGTCTGCTTTTCGCGATTTCCTTCCGCCTGCTTTGATACGCGCCGAGGCAATGGGCATCATCCATCGCTCAACTGTTCCCACATCATGATGATATATGTGGTGTTCAGAGGGTTCGCCGTGTCCACTGCGAGCGCCTGAATGGGCCGGCTTGTGTATAAGCCGGCAGAAGCGTTTCTAACTAATGGAAGGGGTGGTAAGAGAGAAAGCACCCCATGTTCCAAAGCTGGCGAGTCGCTCCATCAATCACCGTCGGGCGGCAACAGGATATTACCGGCACCCGGGGTCCGGCGTTACACGGCCGCGGAATCCCTTGTTCCGGCATTGCCGCATTCGAATAGAGGCTTCATTCATTGTAAAAAAATAAATGCACCTTGTTCAAACCAGGATATTGATGTCCAGAACAGGTTTCCGAGTTGCGGGGATGAGGAACTACAGTGTACAACCATACTCAGAAAACAAATACATAAATCAATAAGTATACTATGCGAATTCCACCGGTTTCTCGAACGTTTTCACAAACACGAATCTACACTTGGGAGTTAAGTTCTGGATTCCATAGCGCAAGCAACACTAAGGCGGCGATCCCTTCTGACGGTGACATCGAAGGGACCGTGAGGACCCATACACCCATTCGGAAAGCCGGGGACAGCGCGGACGGGTTGTGATTGGAGGGGAGGGCGTTGGCCACGGGGAGCAGATGATGAAGTCCACTGGTTCCTGTTGGCTTGGTAGAGATTATGAATAGTGAAATTAAAATAGGGGTTAGAGAGCCTGAATGCAGCGTATTGATGTGTAAGACTCGTGAGCGTTTGATCTAAAAATCGCAACCTGCATCCTGAAAAAAAGGCCCCTTTCAGACAACGAACATCGACAGTCGCGGTACAGGCTTACCGCCAAATTGGAGGTCTCAATTCGCACGATTGAACGCAGTTGGTATAAAGACAGATCGATACAGCGTCTTTCAGCCCAGTCACTTATACACCAGTAGGTTTCCACTCCTTGAAAAATGTTCCCATTCTCCAAGCTCAAATTCCTGGCTCTCGCTGTCGCTGCCTCGGCCATGTCTGTCCCCACTGAGGTAGGTACCTCCGCAACGCAGCCCAAAATGTAGCTAACGGTTCTGCAGCTCGTCAGTCGCGCTGAAGCCAGTATCGGCAGCATTGGCGGCATAGTATATTGTGCAGTTTCTGGCACGGCCTTCATCTGACCCTCCCGCTAGTCCCCTGACGCCGCCCAAGTCGTCCTTGCCATTGTCTGCACAGATATCAACTTCGGGAACTGCACCCCCCTCCAGGCTACAAACATTCCCACGGGATGTATCGCCGTGTCAAAGGCACTCGAAGACACCATCAGCAGTGCCCAGGCCGTTCTTGGGGTTC
This sequence comes from Mycena rebaudengoi, assembly GCA_029282285.1. NCBI lineage: Eukaryota > Fungi > Basidiomycota > Agaricomycetes > Agaricales > Mycenaceae > Mycena > Mycena rebaudengoi. The sequence continues at coordinate 46,224 of JARJCX010000338.1, read as the reverse complement.
AATGCACCTTCTACCAGTGAGTACCTCGAGTCTCCAAAGAGCCTGTCTTCTTACAGTGGGGGTACAGGAACCCGGGATGCGCTTTAAACAGTGTCATCGTCGCGGGCAACATTCCCGACTTCAGAGACGTCGGCATGGATAACCTCACCAGTGCCATCTCGTGTGTCAGCGTACCAGTTTAATTTCCAGCCAGCATCTAAGAACTAGGTCGAATTCGTTGTACTCGAGTAAATGAATACATTGTCTGAACATGGGTGTTTTTATTTTTCGTAGCTTAGCTTGATTTACTGAGGGCTACGTTACCGCCATAACTTTTGATGTCATGCCACCTTTACGTTTGCCCGGAGATTTCATCCTGTTCGTAATTGCATATTGCATCGGCCGATGCCAAAATGACAACCCAGATTTAGAGCTTGCTATGTGCGTGGGCTCGGCAAATCTGCAGATCCTTGACATACAGACTGCTATTCTTTAGTTTTTGCCGTACTTGCCGACTTAAAAACGGCCTAGTACACATGTCGTGACTGGGAAATTGGAGCCGCATCCTGTGGTATCTTCCCCCTATTTTCTGTGGCCTAGTTACCACAGGATTGGTGGATGTCACGATATTTATTGCTGTTTGCTTTTGAAGGACAACTACGCTGGCACATGTGTAGCAATCCAGATACGGACGTTTACTTTGATTATCCGAGATACTTCCAATTGTCCCAATCAGCCTTATTGGATGGATTAGCGAGTTGTGGAGAGTAAGCTCTTTTAAGCCGCTTGCGTGGCTTAAGATGGAGTCGAGCGCCATAAAATTGTGAAAATGTACCGCTCAAGAGAGAGACTCAGAAAATGGGGGAGTCGGAGCACATTATGGAAGGCAGTTTGAAAAAGGCTGGCTGGGTCCTCCACTGCACTTCCACAAAATTCGCAGAGATGTCGAGGTACACCAATTGTGGAAGCACAGGAGTTTGGCAGTCGACAGGGATTTGGTCCAAGGGATCTTGATCCCTGGGATCATCCTCTCCGCTATGGTGCTTATGGCTTTTGCATACACTGCCTCGCAACGTCGCTCGCGGCCTCACTTGCACCGCGTGAGCTTCCGCCTGCTCGTATACGTCTTGGTATCCAAGTGCGTGTCAGAGCATTTCCCCCACTTACATTTTTGTCTCACCTTGCCGGCCAAGCTTCATCCTTTCTGTCACCCTGATTCCAATGGAAAACCTCATGATGGGTCCCCCCTCCTCCGCTGGATGTACTCTCGCTGCATTCGCTAGTAACGTACGTGCCACGACGACTAGAATTCGGCCGCTTTATCCTGATGTCCTGCAGGCTTCGCTCTTATTCTTTGCCTGCATGTACTTCTGTATGTCTCTAAATCTCCAGTAAGTCCGCCCTTTACAAAATCGCGCCCAAAATGAGTTAACCGTCGCTAGATTAGTTCTGATCCACGGGGTCAACGGGCTCATGATGGAAAAATACTACGTGATCAGGTCTTCCCTTCTTGTGTGAGTCTGCACTATCAGTCCCCTGGCCGCAGGGCAATTCAAAGGTCTTTACAACGATCTCTGCGACGACCTGAGGTTTCGGTGGCTCGTCGGTACGCAGTCGTTCTGGATATTCCTCATGGCGTCTTCGGAGCTCGTATGTTTCGTCATTCTCATGTCGTACATACTCCGCCGCCAGGTTCGTTTACGGCACTGTGTCCTGGGTGTTTTCGAGATTGACGACGACGAACGCAGATGTCTGTGAAGCGCACACGTTCGGACATTTCCGCCGAAATGATCGCCTTGCAGTGCGCCGCGGAAAGCGCCGCGCCGATCCTGCAATTCCGGGGTATAATCCTGCGCATCGGTACGGTCTCTTGAGTTTGCCCCTCCCATTTATTTGGGACTTACCGCGTTGCCGATGCAGCGCTGTACCCGTTCCTTTCCTGCGTCCTCAACTTCTCCGGTTCTACTCTTGATTTGTATCTCGCGAAGCACCTAGAGAATACCGGATTGGTATGTGCGCTCAACGCCGTTCTATTACCCTGCTGGTCCCTTATACTTGTGCGATTGTTTAATTCGTTCTCCCCTCGCAGAATTTCCAGTTAAACGTCTTAGCTGTGCGGTTTCCGGAATCTATCGGATGGGCCGTCTCGCTGACTGGGTCCCACAGATCAATGCATATTCAACGTGCGTCCATTTCTGTACGCTGTGCTCGCCGCGACCGATCCGGTAAGCGCTGCTCAACATTCCAATACTTTCGATGACAAAATTTAACTCTGAATGAATATCATGTAGTCCTTCATACGTGCCATTGGCGCCCTCTGAAATCTGCATCCGAGGGCAGGCTCCGATGGCTCCCAACAAAGTAGCAGCACCGCGAAGTCTCGGTCTCGGAGCTCACGCAGCACGGCACCATCTTTATACACGCGGACTCTGGCCGACAGGAATAAAGCTGAAGGCGAGGGCGTAGAGAGCATGGTGAGACAGTCTCTAGACGCGGCAGGCCGTCCCCAACAGACAGAGGCAGATGTCCATCACACGCGTACACATCGAGATCCAGAGGAGGGGATCGAGCGGCATTACAACGTTGTTGAGGGCCGCAAAGATAGCATCGAGTTCCAGATTTAGCTCTTAGTACCTTCGGTGCGGTGGTTTTACTGGTGAACGTTGAGTGGTTTCGTTTTAAATTAAATTAAATATAATGTAACACTTACGATGTACTGTATCGGTCTAGATTCATAATCAAGGTTGAATCAATTAAATGGAAATGATCTGAACCTTGATGCAATAGCTTTTGTGGGCCCATGGTGGGTCGAACCGGTGGGCTACCTATATAGTCGTGTCATTTGGGTACTCAAATGACATGACTATATAAGTAGTATAACAGAATGCTCTCCGTTCCCGTAAGACATTCACAACTTCCAGACAGACAGGGCCTGTTCGTACACGGTTAACGATTCTACCAACCTCTTATTAAAGACCGTTCATAAATGTCGGATCGCCCAGCAAACGGCATATGCTAAAAAAATGAATACTGTGGGCGGTGGTCTTGAACACTATTCACAAGCTTCTCGAATTCCGTCTTCCTCAGGACCTCAGCGTGCCTTGCATGCACATTTATGGAAGGGTCTTCCCTGATCTCCCTGCCGAACCAATCTAAAATAACAAGAAGACGAAAGAATTGCAAACCAAAAAAAAAAAAGCCACTCACAAGTGCAAGTCGCGCTACTGCTAAATGGAAGCAAAATAATCATGCGTTTCAAGGCTCGATGGTCCGTTAAATGAGCGCGTAATGTTGGAGATTCGATAGGGGCGGCTGGTATAAAGAACGCAAGCGTAATTTATGTACCCTCTGTCACACACGAAGGCCATTAAATTGAGCTGTCTTTACGCGCGGAACCACAGACTTTTAAATCAAGCAGAATATCAGTATATGAATTCACTGGAACATGTGGATAGTGTACAAAAGACAAGCACCGCGGAAACGCCATTCGAAGACCTTCGAACAAGCACGCTACATCAATCCTCTCGAAACCTCTCTCTAGCCGGAGAACGCCGTCAGATTCCGCAAAATGTGTTATATCTGATAAACGGGGAACTCACAATCCAGCTTCGTACGCTTGGAGTCAGATCCATCGCCATACCACTGCCTGGTACGTTTCAGCAGGCCGGGTAACTTCTTGCTCTTGACCGCCTGGGCCGTTACAGTGGGCTTCGCATTCACCCATCGGACGTAACGTCTATAAGCGTCGGCGAGAAAACGTGCTCTGATGGTTTCATAGAAATTTCTCCAATTGATTGTAAAACCGATCTCGTCCGGGTAAATGGCGTCGAACGCTGGTGTTCCCATGAAGTGGCGGGTCATCAGACGCAAGAGGTCCACTATTTCGTCTTGGTTCTTCGCGAGTTGCTCAGCATCAAAATCAGGAGCTACATGCTAGATAAGAGCAAGTCAGATCGCTCGGAAGGAGTAATGTAGAAATGAAAATAAAATACCCAAGAATCCTTGGCTAGTTGCTGCGAAACAGTCAGTGGGCAGCCAAATATACATGGTTACGGCTCGTACCTTCGTCTCGGGATCCCGGATGTATATATCCAGATATGGCGTGCGCCCAGGCGTACCCATCATACACCACGTCGCCCAAACCTAGGACCCAGTCTTTGGAGAATGTGGCGAGATCGACAGGACTTGAGGCACGGGATTTAGTCTTTGGATTTGTAAATTAGTCACAGACAAATTTGATCGTGATGACGGTGTCCACGGTCGGTACTGCGAACCATGCGGTAGCTTTCGCATCCAAGTCCGGGACAGACTGAGAATAGCCGGCTTCAACGACAATAGCGTGTTTGCGCAGGAGCCACTGGAGCCACCCAGTGGCTTTCGGGCCGTGCGCAAAAATAGCAGGCGGGTGGCTCCACAGAGCCATTGACGTCATATTTTGGCTGTGGAGCCACCCAGTTGCGCACAGCCAAAAAGCCACCACGTGGCTCCAGTGGCTTCTGCGCAAACTCTCTAATACCATATTCCGGCAACGCCTTGGGGCCAGGGGCTTCTTTACCGAAGACGAGGTCGGGAATTCGTCTACGCCTGATGCCCGGTATCGATATTTCAGTGTTATTGAAATTCCCGACGATGAAAGACTTATCACGGGCTGCGATGTCCGTGAAGACATTCATCATCGTCCCGAAAGATTCGTGGACAGCGGTGGGGTAGGTCACAATTAGCATTCCCGTCTCGCGCAGGTACTCTAGCCTTAGATGGAGTTAGAGGAAGAAGGAGAGTAAGGTGGAAGACACTTCCTCAAGCTCGTCTGCTATTTCCTGCGACATCTTGAGCTGCTGTGGAGACATGTCGATGTAGATTTAAAGGATATCCAGAAAGACTTACAAGTGGCTCCATTCGCGCACATCCCGCCTTTGAACGAATATTCAGTTCAAACTGGAAGACCTTGAGAATTGAGGAACGGATGCGTAAAATCATCAATTGAGCTACGTACTTCATCGGCGCCACCCAGGTTCTTTCCACGGAAATCGTCTGAGGCTGCCGGAGTATGGAGGCCGTTGGCGGCACGGCCCGAGGCGCCAGTTTGCACAGGGACAGAGACGGGAGCAGCTGCCGAAGCGACGCGAGGAGTGGCATGTGAAGCCATTGGAGCCTGCGCGCCCTCGGGAGAAGAGGAAATAGAAGGGGCCGGGCTTGGATAGTAGTTGTATTTGGAATCTCCTGCGACACAAGTCATTGCATGGAAGAGAGGATCTTGGCGCGTTGCAGTCGGAAAGAAGGAGGCGTTGTTTATATCACAAGGCTGCGTCAAACAAATTTGTCTTGCTCCCTCTTCCTCGATGGCTCTCACTCGCGCGCCACGTTTCTCCATCTCTCTACGGCAGGACATTCCCCGATGACCCCTTCTCAAGCAGTAGCTTCTGCGACACTCGACCGCGTCATCCCATCTGAGCACGTCGTCCCCCCGCGTTGTATCCCCTACCCGCGTCGCCTTCATCTGGGTCTATGCACTTGCACGGCACGCACTCCAGCAACACAAGCACGATGAGTAAAAAGAAGTGGTGGCCGCTGCCGTCGATCCCGTCACGACGGGGCAGAGCTCGCTGGCGGAGGCGGTGGGCACGGGCGGGGAGTTGGTGAGAGGTGCGTTTGCGTTCTTCTTTCCTTGGGGTTCGGGGGATACGGGACGTCTTTTCGCCGTATCCTTGACGCCACCCTTCATGAGCTGCGTACCCGTGTATCCCCCCTCCCTCGTACTCCTGCTTGACGCGGACACTCGGCTACGACTCGTCTTGTCGTGGACCCGCGGCGCTTTGGATTCTGCGGCTGGTGCCGGCGCTGGCGGCAGTTGGCAATGTGCGAAGTCGGCGTATCGCGTCGCGAGCTGCGTGTCCGTTTTTCGCCCGCGATGAGCGTCAATTCCACTGATCGTGCTCGCCGTCTTTTCCGTCGCGCGGGCTCACCTGCCTCTTCTCTTCTCTTTTGCCTCTCGTCTCCCTCCCCACGCCCATACCAACCTCGTCCTTCAGATCCCTCCCCCCCCTTCACCCCGCTAACCCCGCGCGCCTCCTCTCGTGGTTCCTCAACAGCCCCGCGGCGCCGTTCGGCGTGCACCTCATCGCGCTCGCGGGCAAGGCGCTCCGCAATGACGTCCGCATGTGGTTAGGACCCAGCGCGGCGGCGGGGGTTATGAGGTGGGTTTCTGCGTTTTTTTTTCGCTGTCGTTTGCTGTCCTTGTCGCCTCTCATTCGCTCCCTTGCCTTTCCCTTGACTTCCTCTTCTATCCGCGTATCGCCATCCTTCTTCGCTCCACTAACCTCCTTGCGATGTCGTCCTTCTACCCCTCTTGCCATTCACCACTACCCTCATCATGATGCCGTCGTCCGTCTCCCCGTCATCTTCTTCTCGCTCCATTCCCTCGCTTATCTCGCCACTCACGGCCTTTTGTCACCTTCTACCCTCTTCGTCCTCCAAAGCCCGACGCTAACACCCTTCTCCACAGAACCCTCGCTGTCGCCTTCCCCGCCTGCGGCCTGGGCGTTTCCGTCAGCACGCTCTACCAGACGGAGGTGTACGCCGTCTCGCATACACCCGTCGCGTGTCATCGGCGCATGCCTCGTCATCGTACGCCTCGCACAGCGCCCACCCAAGCTCCTCGTCGCACCACTTGCATGTGTCGTACCGCGAGCTCCACGTCCGCGTGGGCGGCGCTAAGTCGCCGGTGACGAAGAAGCGGTGGGGCGACCGTCCTGCTGGGCATTCGACTAGGGCTGGATGGCGTGAATCCGAGGTGAGGGTTTCTAGGGTTTCTAGTCCTTCCTCCCTCTCCCATCTCACCAGCACGTGCTGACCCTTCCCCAGATGCTCTACGCCTTCCCGCAATCCGTCAACATCGCGGGCCGGCGCCCAAGCTCCTCGTACTACTTCGTTGGCGTGCAGGGCGACGGGCTCTTTTGCCTCGACCCGCACCACTCGCGCCCGGCCGTCCCTCTGTGCCCGCCGCCTGTAGCGGCGTTCTCGTCCTCGACATCGGAGCCCCCCGCATCGTGTGCAGGGTCTCTCGAGCCGCGAGACTCTGTGCGCGCGGCCAGCTCGCTGATGACGGAGGACGAGCTCGTGCTCAATGCGCAGCGAGCGGAGGACAAGCCCGTCGACGACGCGAGCGGGATGATGCCCGCGGAGGAGGCGTTCTACCTGCGCGCGTCCTCGCCCGCGGAGCTGCGCGCCTTCCACTGCGAGAAGATGCGCAAGATGCCGCTGAACGGGCTGGATCCCAGCATGCTCATTGGGTTCGCGTGCCGCGACGAGGCAGAGTGGGTGGATTTGAGGAGACGGATTTCGTTGGTGAGACTTGGGTTCTTTGCCTCGCTCTTTTTTGATATTGATGCTGATTTGGGATGGTGTGTGCGCAGCTCCCGCGGATGATCTTTGCTATTCAGGACGAGCCACCGACGTCGCTGAGCGCGGACGACGACGACGAGATAGGCCTGGAAAGCATCTCTGACCCGGAGAAGGAGTGCGTGGACGCCGAGGGGGCGGGCGACGGGGAGGGCAGCATGCGGTTCTTCGACGAGAGGCAGTCGAGCGCGTCGCACGCGCACCCCTCGACAGACTACCACTCCAACTCCAACTCGACGACGAGCAGCGCGCGTGCGCGGAGCGAGGAGGAGGTGGACACGGAGGAGGACCCCGTCGCGCCAATTACGCTGCTGCCCACCACGACGCGCTTCGATCTGAGCGGGGGACCGAAGGAGCGGGATGGCGCTGGGGAGAAGAGGCAAGGCGGGACGAGGAGGATGTATTCGTCGACTTGGATGCGGGGCGGGAGAACGACAACAGCGATGACATCGAGGACGACTGGGTCGACCCGGTGCCGTCACCGCTTGCGCCTGTGCCTCCGCCGGTGATGAAGAGCAAGAGCGCTAGTGGGAAGAGCAAGGAGGGGAAGGAGAAGGAGATGAAAAGCAGGACGAAGAAGCGGCGGCGGCACCGGTGCCTAGCGTGCATTATCCCTTCCTGGTGTCGGTGGAGGTGGTACTACGGGCGATGGGCAGCAGCAGCAGCAGCGCGCGGATGAGCGGGAGAAGGAGCGCCAACGGAACGTGACGGCGTCGCCGCGCCCGCCAGCGCAGGGACGCAGCGAGGGGCAGCGTATGCATACCGCGCGCGCGCGTGACGGGCGGGGGGCAGACGCAGAGCGGTGGCATGTCCGGTGTGTTCACCACCGATGACCGAATCCTTTCTTTCTATCGGCGCGCTTTGGCGTCTTGGCCTTACCGACTTGTCTTTTATTCAGTTTTTTTTTTTCTTCGCGACTTGACTCGTACGTATCTAGGCTTTGTATGCACCACATATTCATTATACCCCTGCAATTAGCTATATGTCCTTTTTGCGCCTCTGTCTACTTTTTTTTTTCTTAGTCGGATTTAGGCAGGCGAAGGTGTGTGTCGCTGCTTGGCAAGAGCTTCGGCACGGCCGACAAATGCCGACAGGCTCTTGACTTCATACCGCTAGCAGCTACTTCGTGTGGCTGGAGCGGACGCGCCGAGGTGCCGTGGGTCTGTTGTACCTGATCTCACAATACTCCCCTTCCCAGTTCACCCTGGTTTCCCTGGTCTATGGTCTCCTCTCGAAGCTCCGACTTGGAATTGGCCCCTTGTTGTCATTGGTGTCGAAAAACATCACTGGTTGGCTCTTGCGGTGGCGCTAGACATGCTATCCTGTCTCCAGTCCTGGCCTTCACCCCATCTTTCATTCATCGTCAATGGTGCCATTATTCACAACCCGTACTTGGGTTTTCTCTTCCGTACTAGCCCACCATTTGCATCATATTTGGGGCATTCTGGCACATATTCGCCTTTCGTGCCCATCTCTTCACTTTCTGAACGAATACTGGCTCCTGGCACGTGTTTCATGGCAGTCTATGTCTTCGCCTTCGCGAGCCCTCTGCCACGCCCACGGTTCTTCCTCTCATGTGCTCGTCGTTCTTAGACTCTACCGCCAACTGCCAGGCGGGAGGACTATCCAATTTTGGCATCGGAAAGCATACAGCAAGTGGAAGGACGCGAACAAGAGGTCGCCCACCCTCAACAACAAAGCCAAGCCCCGCGGAGGCAGGACGCTGGCCCAGAACGAAAAATACTACAGCCAGTTAATCGGGGATGCAAAGGCATCTCGGTCGACGGCAAACGCGCGAAAGAGATGCCCCAAAGTTCTCCATATTCGTGCTTCAAGGAAATCGGAGTAGGCAACATGCTGCCTGGCATATATACACACACCACGCAGACCGGCGGCGCCTTATTCGTGCTGAAATGGCTCTTCAATTTTCCAGAATTGCGCTTGTGTGAAGGAACAAGGAAGATCGACCTCCTGGGCAGCAACAACTATTTTTGGTGGTACAAGTCATTCTGAAAACGCAAAGAAACGGGACCAACAAAAGCTAGGAAGGACTCTGAATCATCTTCCTCGTAAAGTGGCGACGATGGGTCCGCGGGACTCGGGAAGCGCAAGACTGGTCCATCCCCTGGTCGCCACAGGCAGCCGACAAAGAATAAAGGCGCTAACGCGCCCATAAGACAGAATTTCCGTCTCCCTTCCAGCTCTGTCACAGCGACTGTTACTCCACCCTCCGCGGCACCCGCCGCTCCGTCTGGAGCTCTGGCGACGATCCGCACCTGCAGGCCCGGGAGCGACGGCAACCATACCTTCGGGTACTGTGCCACAACTTTCCCGCACGGCAGCCTCTATTCTGTCCCTTGCACCTATACCAGTCCCTCAAGCACTCATGACCATCACGCCATCTTCTGCAGCGGCTCCGTCTGTCACTGTTACCACTGCGTCGACAGAACCATCACCTCGATCTATATCATCGGCACCAGTGCCGGGATTTGGAAACACTTCGAATCAAGCGGCGCCTGGGCCTCCGCCCTCGGTGGTACGTTTTACGAGCTTCTTACTTCGAAATTATTGATAGATGGTCTTCGATTCAGAGAACGGATCCCCTGTGTGTTTTCCATCTCATTTCTCTGAGCATGAATCCAGGTCCTCTCATTACTCAGAGCGTATTTGTCTCACTATGTATTCAGCCTCCTCGTGTTGCACCACAGAGTGAGTGCCGCCATATTATGTATTATTAATTCTCGCCGATGATTTCTCTTCTCTTCATTGCGCATGGATACTGATGTATGCTTTCCAGCTCGCGCTTCCCTCTTAGTGTCATCGATGTCTGGTTGGGTCCGATTTTTCATTAAAAAAATCCGAACCCCGAATCTGACCTAGGGTTCGGTTTGCTCACATTTTCCGAACATCGGTGTTAGCGAAACCGGTATCACGCGGGATACGGATGTAAGTAGCACGCGCAGTCGTAGCACGTGTGAGAGTAGAGCGGGTTGGTGTTACACTTTGCAACACTAATAACAAGAATACGAGAGTATGAGAATTCAATTGAACCCTTATACAATCAGTCAACGACGGTGACTTTCACCAAAAGAAGCCTTCAGACGAGATTCGTATCTTCGTATGACGTGAACTTGGGATAATTCTTATGTAAGGATAACCACCCGTACATTACTACCCGTTTGTCTTCGGTAAACTCGTTGTTCAGACATTTGGACCACGCGAGTATAATATACCCCCCCCAAGTTCTTAGTCCAGGACAACATATACGAGCAGCCCTATAGATGAAAGTTTTTTTGACACCTCCATCTGCGAGCAAGCCCGGGCCACTTTGCACAGGGCTACAAGTCCCGTCGTTTTCGTCGGACTCAACGAGCTCAAGCTGCCCAGATTGCTATGGCGTTCCACTACTAATTCGCACAGATAACATCCAAGATGATGTGTAGTACAAACTCAAAGGCCACCGTATCGACTTCCACACAATAAAAAGAGTCCGCGCCATCCTCGTCACTTAGTTACTTCGCTTAGCGTTGTGGAAGTTCGTGAGGTTGATGGTATTCCCTGAAAGTTTGTGAGTTCAGCTAGATTTACTACAACTTTGTCACTTCCTCTGCACACCATGAAAGGTCGTCGCTTGACGATAACCACATGACCGCGTTCAGTTGCCGAGGCTGCCGCACCCGTTCCGTGGGCCATTTGCTTGCCTTGACAGGCCTTGACGATGGCACGACTACAGCAAGGGATCCTCTGGTGATCGGAGCTCTCACGGGTCCAGCTTCCGTTTACTTCCCACCGAGCATGGGATTGTAATAGCAACAGAAAAGAAATCCTCTTCAATCCTCATAGACAACTCGATGATCCAGAACGTAGATGACATTTGTCCGAATATCGGCATCGTCTATTTGGGAATGGGTCCGAATTTCCACATATCAATGAACAAGGCACGAAATAGCGCACAATCGCATTGGAAGATATACGGAGAATAACCGCCGACACGAGTACCGACACGGGAAATTGTGACTGTGATACAGCAGGCTGCCGATCAGAACCCTCCTCAACTATTTTAGACTACTTTACACACCAAAATAGCGTAGAATAGCTGACTATTGCTGGATAGCCTAAGTATCTACATTAGAACTATCCTGTCTTCCCTCCCAAAAAAAATAGCGAAGGCCTTCGCTATTTTTGGCCCAAAAAATCGTAAAATATCTCAGTTACCTTCAGATTATATTAGAATATTTGTGAAGGTGTTTGACAGTATGTTGTATCACTCTGTCGCAAGCTGAGGTATCACCCTAGGACTAATTCTGTACCATGGTAATTCCGGCGATCAAACAATACATATTGTAAGCACATCGGTCGCGCACATCCGAAAGTGACGAGCTTTTGCCAGAATTTAATCGAAGTGACGAGCTTTCCCAGAAATCAATTGAACTGACAAACTTTCACGCTTTTACATCAAACTCACGATTTTTCTCATTCCTAAGCGAAGTAACTAAGTGACGAGGATGGGTACTACCCCAATAAAAAACAGCGAAACACCTCCACAATTCGGCCCAGCCATATCAGTCCATCATCATACTTGGAATATGGGCCATTTCTTCACATGACAGTACGAGTCCCTTTTTACAGAGTCCCTGAGACTTCGGCAGTGAAGTTTTAAACACTCGCATTCGCGACTCTGTCAATATCGAAGTCCCTAAGATCTGAGACCCATGCGAGTAATAATTCAATGCTCGGTAATACCCAACTGCTACATGTTTAGTCCCGCCACCACTCCGTCAACATCGAAAACTAGCCTTGGTCGTACCCACACTCAAGCCAGAACCTGGACATCAAACGAACACATGACATACATGAACTTTATTTGGACTAAAAATTAACAAAGTGCTCGAGGAAGGGACAATAATGATGGACGGTACAATCAAATACACACCGCATATCATCTGGAGGTCTGTAAGTGTAGCCGAATGGCATGGTTGTATATCAATGTATGAATAGGACTCGACGGAGTCCATGATCAGGTCGTTGCAGCGTCGCCACGATGGGACTCGAGAACACCGGTGGACTTGGAAGGCTCGAGATCTGGGGTACGGAAGGTATTGGCCTCCAGGTCGAAGGATGGAGCGCAATCCTTGATTGGGTGCAGGGTATTAATGGCTGTGACATCCACATCATATACCGCGGGCCGTTCGGTGTCGAGTTGCATCGAGTCGACATTCCACCCACACCAAAAAATGTCCCCCTTGTTGAATATGCCAATGAGTTGGGGAGCAATTGGCAAGAAAGACGGACTTACGCCCTTCTCCAACTTTTGTCCAGTGTCGACCTCGAACGGGGATGGCCACTCAGAAAGACCCGGATACGGTGGACATACCGCAAAAACCTCCGAAGACGCGGTGGCGAGACCGAGTTCCTCTTGCCGGTTGAACAATTGTCGCGACGAATGGTTATGAGCATCATTGCATTCACTGCAAAGCTTTGCCAGAGGTAGTGTCTCAATGAGAGGCCAATGCATCTCATCGGAACAATCGCCGTCGTACTGCAACCGATGCGACCAGTCGCGGTGGCAGTCAGAATCACTGCTATCCCAAGCGCTGGTCGCGGCTGCTTCCAGCATTATCGAATCCAGCGTGCCCTCGTCGAGTGAGTAAAAGCCGTGCCCGTTTTGAATACATGTATAATCATCCAAATACTTAATTAGCTCCACTTAAGTTCTAGGCGGTTGAGACCGTTTTTGGCACTTAAGTCATATTACATCTTAAGTTCTGCAAATTAATATTTGTACCCTACCTAGATATAATATATTATGGGGGTCTTCCTGAACTTAAGTTTCCTCAGGTCTTGAGTTTTTTATCACTCAAGTTCTGGTCATAAACTTAAGATCGCATAGGAGTATAAACTGGACATAATCAATCAACTACTTAAGTTGCAGAAGAGGGTGAGAAGAGGAGTTCAGTTCTGCCCGTGGACTTGAGTTTGTGCAGAACTTAATTTCTACTGTAAGACATGTATCAAATTTAAACAGTCAAAGAATTAATGGAATACTTAAGTTTTGACCGAACTGAATTCTGTCTTCAGTTCGCGGCGAACTTAAGTTCCGGAAGGTGGCATGAATCCCTGAAATGGCTGATGACATTAATATTGAGGGAAGATGAAGAAAGCCACATAGAACCCACCTCTGGCATGGATAATCAATACTGTGGACCTAGTGGGTTGCATCATTAGTTCCTGACTTTATAAAGGCGAAGAGTGGCATACCGGAATGTCACTAGACAGCAGCAACCCATTGGTCAATACAACTGCTTGCACAAAGCAAATAATGGGATCAAGTGTCAAGGAGAAGAGAGAAGAGGTCATGGAAGTTAGAGCAAAGTCGAAGTGATATGTCGTGGCGTGTTTGGCGATCTCAGCCACCCTTTGTGATTCAGTAACGTCACGCGTTACTCATTCACTTCTCTCTTCTGACCACTACCCACCAATGCACCGAACGTACCGTGACCGACCAGCTACCTGGCCCGGGACAGGGCACCACTTATGCCTGCCTCCGCGGGCCGATGACACCTTTGTTGGCAGTTGGAAACTTGTGCCACCCGCTGACATCATCAGCCCGACACTGAATGAGCAAGATGAATGAGAAGGGAAACAGAATGGAACAACAGGTGAGCGATGTCTTGTCTCTTGCCTGGGTTATTTCAACTGACTTGCTCCGCAGCTCCGTCGTGCACACCTCGTCAACGGCCCACCCATGTATGTGTTATTTCCATGTCGCACATCATGCACGTCGATGCTAAAGTTGTATGGGACTTGAGTAGCACGGAGTGATGGACGAACTTAAGTTGCGCTGAATTAAGTGGAGCGGGATTCTCAAGTCAAGCAGAACTTAAGTACAATGAATATATCTTCTTAAGTTCTTGACTACACTCAAGTCCACACCGTGCAACTTAAGTTCTATAAAGGGGGAGGGGGAAGAGGAGCTGGTTTGTGGGGGTAGTACAGTGTGAGGTATGCGGAACTTAAGTTCTCCCACAACTTAAGTTCAAAATACGGTCTGAACCACCAAAACTTAAGTAAAGCTAATTTTATTTCGTAATCATCACCAGACAAATCCAAGTTTCCCATTCCTTTGCGAGGGCCTGAAAGCGGAGTATCATAGACGCCGAGTGGCGGTTCGACGTCGGATGGCTCGCAATACATGTCAGAAGAGAAATCAGGGAAAAGACCATGCGAAACGTAGCCGTCGCCACAAGCATTTTTTGCTAAATGTCGCTTCACCTCGAAAGTACCTACAGGGACGCCGTCGACATCGACTGAACAAGCCGGGGTGAAAACATCCGTCGACCCCCCCCCCATCCGCTCCAACATGGGCATGATCAACCAAAGGCATAGCAAACTCGGTTACGCCGCAATCCCATATCAGAGAGCCCTGAAGGATCGGAAAGGGCGGCAACATCAGGAAAAAACCAGATGGCTTGGTGGTGCCTGGTAGCCTCAGTAGCTGGGGTAGCTTGGTAGACAAGTCCCCCCGGCAGTAGCCCTTGGTAGCCACCTGCCAGCGGCTGGTAGCTCCCAGTAGCAACACACTGAGCCAGGTAGCGCCTGGTAGCATGCTGGTAGTTCAGTGGTAGCCGATGGTATCCTTCAGTTGGCGGTAGATAGATAACGAAATCATTACACAATTACAATGAAGACATGACGGGTAGATTGACGCCAAGAGAACTTAAACCAATATACATGGCTCGCGTCGACTGCCATCTGATCCATGCGTGTGAAATATCACCGGACAGTGAAGACGTGCATGTGAGAGAGTTATCAAAAGTTCAAGTCAGTTTCGTACGTCAAATGCTTAACCTCCATCGCCGATCCATGATTGCGCCTAGA
The DNA here is from genome assembly GCA_029282285.1 of Mycena rebaudengoi. NCBI lineage: Eukaryota > Fungi > Basidiomycota > Agaricomycetes > Agaricales > Mycenaceae > Mycena > Mycena rebaudengoi. The sequence continues at coordinate 30,969 of JARJCX010000338.1, read as the reverse complement.
CTCGTTACCAGTCTGTAACCAATTGGCCGAAAATATGGCAAGCACTTCGGTGGTTACAGACTGGTACAACTCGGGAAACCGGATTGGGCTGTGCGCGGAGTTTGAATTTGTAGCGAGGGCCCTGTTCTGCGCTGCAGTTTGGATATGATTGAAATTGAGATACCTGGGAACAATCTAATTACAAAAATGAGTAGATCTGCCTCCTAAAATTATTTTTTATCCTGCTTGGGAGAGTGGAACGACGCATCAACTTTCGGGCAGATTTGATGGTTATTGATGGCTCGCTTCTCGGCCGATCGCGGCACCTGCCAAACTTTCAAACTCCGGGGACAGCTCGACACCTGTCAACGAGTTGTACCAGTCTGTAACCACCGAAGTGCTTGCCACATTTTCGGCCAATTGGTTACAGACTGGTAACGAGTCTAGATTGCGCCGCTGTTCACCGAAACTGGGATTACGCCTCTTCGAGTTCGACGCCTCCTTCTTAGTCTCAGCCACTTGATCTACCTCCTTGGCCTAAAAACAGACTCTTATGCCCGTGCTGCGCTTGACAGTTCCTTTGAACTTGCCACCAAGGGTAAAAAGTCGTGGGTTAAGGATATCATCAAAGCTGCTACGAGAATGCCATTCCATCTGCCAGACCTTGATCTGTCCCGTACTACCACAGTCATGGACATTGAAGATTATATAAAACTGGTTAAGACTTTAATGCTGAAATGGTTACAAGAGGAAATTAACTCATCCGAAAAACTCTATTTATTACACGGCCGTCGTGAACCCCAAAAGGACAAGAGCCCAACCCAAGTTACCTCCTGTATGCGGCATTATCTAATACTCGTGAAAACGCAGAAACACCGCGAGGCTTTGACCTCCCTGTTACTCTCAACTCACCTGTTAGCCGTGGAAGTCTTGCGTTACGTGGATCAGTCCGAAATGGGGGTAAAATCAATTATACTAGAGCTATACAATTAAACGGCTACTAGCCTTACATATTATATTGCCCAGCCAGCGAAACAGTGGCTGAGTGATGGCCCCAGCCACTGGTGGATGAGTCGATGCCACAGCCACTATTTTGTGGTTCAAAGTGGGTGGGCAACATACTAGGACTTTGGGTGGGGAATTAAAAGCAAGCCCGGAGAGATTGTCCTGTGTGTGACAAACATTGAATAGAGCGATAATCTTGGTTAATCCGAGATCCCCTAGTCCGATATGATCGACAATGGTAGCTGGGCTGTCAATGATATCTTTGGAAAAGAAAAACGGGTTCCGTTGGACCCTGATAAATTACAGGGATTTTTTAAAGTATGTAATCCCATGCTACCGTTCTGCACTCGGACAAACAAACATTTCTCGGCCAATACTGGATCCATTTCTGACTTCTTGGGCTCAAAGTGAACTTTAGGAGGCTCCATAAAGATATAGACATGACAATCTGTGAAATTCTATATCCCGAGGATATGCATCGTTGCCGAAAGTTGACAATCCGGGTGATTTTCACTAATTTTGCGTATTTTAAGACCTCGGGCCATTTGTTTAGAGTCATATTACCTCGCGAACTGATCTACCAAGTACAGCAACATCATAGAAGTCCCTATAACAAAAACTCAGTGCCACAGCTGTCTTGTAGCCCCATAACAGACGGAAAGCTTGCGGCATGTCTGCCAAATGACAAATGATGATCCAAAATTTCATGCTCAGGTCGACTGTCCGAGACAAGGCTCAGCATCTCCTTTATGGCTCTAATACTCCTCATTGAAGAGGCCTACCCAATTAGATTTCTAAGCACCTCAAGGACAAGAGAGTCAGATATGAGGCCGACAACACAAATAATTGCCGACTATTGGGACATTTGAAAAGAACAACACCATTTGAGCAAGTCCTATCTGTTTTCCATGAATTTGGATCGGAATGCTCTGTAAAAGACGGATTCCTGCGAATCCACCTACAACACACTTTGGGTGAACTCCTATTTTTTTTTTGCGATTTTCTTTGTCTGTCAATGGGGGGACAGTACTGAACGTGGTCCTTGGGCTCAATGGCATTCACTGTGAGTCGTTTGAGTGCAGTCCCGGTGAGTGGCAGTGCACAACAGCATCAACTGGAAATGTGATGCCATCAACAATTCTGGCTGCGGAGCGGAGGAAGCGCCTGGTTGAATGCAGCTTTAATCGGTTGATCCAAGTCTTAATCTCGTAATCCGAGATGCCCTCGCCCAGAGGAGTGGGGAATGGTACCTGGAGTGCTGATGAAATCTCTGGAAAAGAAAAAAGGGTTCCGTTGGATGCTTATGAATTTCCACTCTTTTTTTAAGTATAGTATCCACGATAACCTTCAAAACATACTGTTTGAGCTATTGCGTCCATTTTTAATGAAGGAAAATTTAAATCCTAGGTAAAAGACAGAGTCCTAGAGATCGACGTGCTCAGATTGCCTCCAAATATTTTGGGTGTGATGCTATTTTGTGATTTTCTTTGAGTGCCAAGGCGGGACAGGATAGTATTGATCTGGTGGTCCTTGGGCTCTAATGCCATTCGCTGTGAGTCTAGTATTATTCCGCCCTCCAGCTCAGCTCTCATTATGAGAAAATCACCAAAAAAATTTCAAACCCAAATCTGCTCCCGCAACGATGCGGGAGCAGAATAGCCACCCAAAAAAAAACCTTTCAAAAATTTCAAGCCCAAATCTGCTCCCGCAACGATGCGGGAGCAGCATCACCCCCAAAAAAAACCTATCAAAAATTTCAAACCCAAATCTGCTCCCGCAACGATGCGGGAGCAGAATAGCCACCGAAAAAAATCTTCCACAGCCTCAGAACAACCGGTGCGATGAACTCGCTACATTTGTACACCGGGATAATCCCTGGAAGAGTCGAGCCCCAATCACACCGACACCTCATCAGTCACGCCGTGACAGAAGCGTCTCCCAGGCATTTCCGTGGCCTTTCCCTTCTCCCCGTCCCGCGCCAGGCCCTACCGTGCGCCCAAGAACGCAGTCCGCACACCTAGCGCCGACAACGAGTAAGTCCCCTTCCTCCCTTCCCCTATCCCCACCCACTTACCTGATCTACAGCGCCGATTACCACGACATCTTCACAGCCAGGCCGAGCACGGTCCCCAAGCACCTCCGCATTCCCACGTCGACCAACAGCCCCAGCCCTGCGTCCTCCAGCTCCTCCGGCCGCACCCCCTCACTCTCCAGCGGCTCATCCTCCTCTCGATCCTCCGCCTCATCGTCGCGGTCCCGCCTCAGCCTGCCCGAATCTAGTCCCTTGACTCACCGGACGACAAACCGCGCTCACAAATACCACCCCTACCCGTACATCCCCATTTTCCGTCCCTCCTGACTATACTAATCGCAATGCTAGGGACCCTACGCGCCCCGATTCCACTCGCTCTAACGACGACAACCGGTATGTGCTCTCGCCTTCACCCTCCTCGTCCCCCCACTGACGCGCCCCCCTAGCTCTTTTTTGCCGCCCCTCTTTGTACTACCCCGGCCCACGCACCCGCCCCACGCTCAATCCGAGCCCGGTTCCAAGCAGAAGCCCAAGCAGCCCCTAGTCCCCGCCCCCGCGTACGTCTAACCATTCCTAGGACTATTCCGCACGCCAGGTCGACACTCATTATCGGAAATTCCTGTTCTCCAACAAAAAAATTCACCTTGAAGACCGTTCCCGCATTTTTGCGGGAACGGAATTGAACTCCCTTGGATTTCCCTGGAAATCTTGCAACGTCCTGTTTCCAATCGGCTCTCTACTCCCCGCCGACACCTCCCTCGGGCCGCCTCTTCAAATTGAACCATCGCCATGTGTGAGGACGATCGGCCGAGCTTCCCACCCACACACCCACAGCATACTCAGCGCTCAATCTAACCCACCATAACGCTCTCAGCAACATCACTGCGTTCGGCCGGCATCACGTCGGCCCGTGTGTATGCATGTATTTACGGCCTCTTTCCACCGACACCAGCACCATCGCGGCCGCCACCGACGAGTCTCTCCACGGGCCCACTTCCAACCACCACAGATACATTCCAGGGTATCTCCTCCTCACATGCACAGCGCCGCTCCTACTCCTGGCAACAACTGCGCCTCCTGCGTGCTTTTTCACCACTCCACCTTTCCGCTGGCTTTCTGGCCTACCCAATGACTCAAACACCCTACCAAATTGTGGACGCTCCCGGCCGATGCTATACAATGCGCTCCAACTCAAAACTTTGGACTAGCAACCCTCACCGTTCCGCCATGCGCGCGCCATTCGAGCGCCGCCGTCATGAGCCTCCCGAAGATTCGTTTTGCGGTCGTCTATAGTCGTGGCGGGTCTTACGTCGTGGGCGACGTCTATTGAAAGGAATGGAGTGGTTTTTGGACGTTACGAGTCCTCAGGTACGTTATATGCGCATTCTTTCTGATTTTTCGCATTTTTTGGACTAATCCGCTTGCCCATGTCCCAGTTCGTCTTCGTTTCGCTCAATTCCGGCCCCAATCAGTCACCCCGCTCCCACTCTACGTCCTTTGGTCTACGGCACCCCTCTTACAGCGCTCAAAAACGATTTCTACGGCCCATTTTCACATGGTGATGCACATCATCATCATGCATCGTTCTGACACCCCCATAGCCCCCATATTTTGATTCTCCGACCTTAAAATTCGCTGGTCCACTCACGCACGCCAGTTATCGGCCCCCTCGGTACGTTGCAATATTTTTATTTCTCTATTTTCCACTAATTTAGGCGCTTATATGCGCCGTAGATCTCAATGCCTCCCCTCGACGCGTTCTCGCGAGATAACAGCGCAATACTACGACCCTCAGGTAAGCCCACACACCGTTCAATCTTTTTTTCACTCTATCATACCATTTCCCAGAGAAAACCCTGGCAGTTTGGATCGGCTACTCTATATTGGTTGCAGCTTGTCTGGATCTTTCGTACTGGTACGTCTGCTAATCACACCACCCCTCCCCCGCGTCCTCTCATGTCCACACTGTAGGTCCATACCGTGTTCTCCATCGCCTTTCCGTTAACAAGCTGGCATCGCAGTCCCGGGCTCCAATTGGAGTCATGGTACCGTGCTGGCTTGAAGCGGACAGGTGTTTGGTGCACGCAGCAACGCGCGCCGTGTACGTCCCCCCCCCCGGTCTGTATTTATCCATCGCCCGCGTTTTTTCCTCCAATTCTCATGCGCGTCCGCCCACGTAGTACGTTGCAAGTCGCGTCTTCGCAACGTCGTACCCTGAAACGTACAGCTGCTGCGCTACGCTGTGCGTGTGTGCCGGCTGCAGGCCGACTCGGTGCGCGCGCAAACATGGCGGCAGTTTTCCATGCTACGCGGCCTCGCTGCCGACCGGTCCTTATGACGCTGAGCGTTCGTGCGTACATTGCGGGGTATGCGGTCGCACCGTGTCGCGTCGTGTGTCGCGCACGAACGAGGGGTACCCCTTACGACGCGCTGCCGCATCCCCTTGCTTTATTCCGTTATTCCGTCGCGCGAACGAGTGCGTGGGTGGAGAGCGCCGCGGCCGACGCTACGGACGAGGGTACGCCTCTCCGCCCTTCGCCTTTATCTACTCGCAAGATTGTCTACGCTGGCCCGGATGTTCTTCCCCTCGATTCTGCGCCAACGCGACTCGGGAGAGAACCGTCGCCGCCGTAGCCCTCGTGCCGGCTCCTTCACCTCCTCCATTCGCATCGTATAGACCGAGTCCTTGCCCCTGTATAGTATAGCTAACATAATAAATTAATTTTCAGACTACAGCACCTCAACAGTGTTTTCGGTTCGCACCTCGTAAACATTCACTGATCGAGACCGTGCATATTCTTTTTAACTCACTTTCGCTCTCCCTGAGTATCTGGTTTCCCGTGCGTACCCAGTATATTTCTTTGAGATTTCAATTCCCGACGACGGTCAAAAATTTTATTAACAGCTTTCGCGATTTCTAGCAGGGTGACTGCGGTGAGTGAGTCTCTTACTGAGACTTACTCGATCCTGCAGCCTCGACTAATTCCTCTCCCTCGCCCCTCTCCGCACGCCCGGCAGCGCGTCGCAAGTGCACCTGGAAGGCCTGACGTACTCACGACCACACGATGGCTACCTCCTGTGCTAGTATGTCCTGCGCGTCTTTCTGTCCAACATCATGATTTATATATTTAATCATGAGCTTTTATGATGCGGACAAGGGATTTGGTTTGTATCTTTTGATTTGAATATGAGCCGTTGTTGGAATGGGCTTCTAGGCAGCGGAATGTGCAGCGCATATACATAAGTCGCAAGTCGGAGTCACGACCCGGAGCGCAACCCTGCCGGAAATATTGTGCGCTGCGTACATTCTGGGGCGGAATTATATAAGGTATTTCAACAGACTTCTCGATGCTCTGTGATATGAGGGAAAATTTGGCTTTCGCTCATGCTTGCACGCTCGGTGCGTATCGCAATCTATTGCCGGTGCATTCGAAAAGAAGCTCGTCTTGTTAACACATTTCTTCTAGTCTCGAATGAGCGACATATGACTCGCCATTCAGTTCTAATGGACTAACCCTTAGACACTTCAGTAGTATGGAAAACTGCTCTCAGCTCAATTAGGGCACCCAATTGAGCTTAAGATCTCTCTCATCTGGATTCAAGTACACTACTCATCCGAACTCGGGTCTGAAGAATAAGAACTGTCGTGCATCCAACATTTTACTCCGGAGATGTCTGCATTACCATCTGACTTCTATTTTGAACAGCTCATGTTCACATAAAGGACGGATAGCCGTAACCAAGCTTTATAATCGACCGCCCATGCCGCGCTACCCGAACCATCTACGTTCCGCTCGATCCGAGTATCTGGAAGGCGCTTGTCGTACATCCTAGGAACACCGCTCACAACCACCTGTTGCCTCCTCTTACAAAGCTCTCATATGAGCTGAAGAAGTCATACATCGAGTGCATTAAATCCGTAGGCCTTGTCGGCGCAACTGTTGCCAAGGTGGATAGTGGTGCGTGGATTTCACACTTTGTTTCCGGTCGCTATTTAATTAATTGTTCAACTAGCTCCGTCTACACAGCTTCTGCTGGACGGTAAGCGGCCAGGCGAATTTTCGCCAGCCCTGCAGTCAAATCAGGTGAAGTGAAAGTTGCTGAGAGACGAGAAGCTCAAGACCTATCCGACGGGTCATGACGTTCCCGGTTCGTGTGTTTTAAAATATCTGCATGCCGCCGCCTCAATTTCCTGCATATTTAGGCGCTTTCCATCTCTTTTTCGAAGACCTGAAGATACCCATTGATGAGCGCTACATCCAACGCGTCACAGCAACGCTTGATGGCGGAACTATGATCCTGACGTGTCTTGCGGCTCTCATGAGGCTCTTGGATGACACGGGTGTAACCAGCTTCGAAGCTGACACCACCTTCGCACGAGTGGCAGGTGATGTGAACGAATGGGAGGTCGTCATATTCCTCAAATCTCTGGAACGCGGTATTTTTTTTTTTTTTCGCACGAGTTTTATCTTAGGCATTAATGTGAATTCCGAGCGGTAAAAATGGAACTGACAGGAACACCCGTCGCATTCAAGCGCTTCGTTCCTGGAGGTAATCTTTTAGCCATTAATTCGGATATGGAAGGTGCACAGGTCCTTGGGGCTGCGCGTTCGTTCCCTAAATCAAACGACGCCGACTACTGCAAGATCAGCGATGATACTCCTGCAGAGGACGTCGCACCTGAGTTCATCAAGTTGTGCACAACTCATGCAAAACGGTACCCAGGCTGCCCAATTCTCATTTGTTTCGCGGCCTTGAAAACCTTATTCCAGTGCTGTGCTCGACTTCAAGTCACACGTACCCGAGGACGACTATAATCGGCTCATGGACTTCACCTACATCGACTCGGAGGAGAGACTCGCGGACTTTTCCGACTTTGTGCGAGGTCTCGGCGTGAAGAAAATCCAAGGTGCGGTTTCACACAGGGGGTAAACTTTAGGGCACTTGTCATAATGGCAACCATGCGGCATCCGACACGCAAGGCCCCCGGTCACTCCCCTATAACTGGCTCCGCCGTAAGGTAAATCAACCCTCCAATTTGGGGGTTCCCCGGTCCGTCTCGTAAGGTAAATCAGTGCCCGGTGAGCTGCCGTAGGTCCACAGTAAGGTAAATCGGGCGCAGCCCGAGAAATTTTTTAGGGTAGTAGTCTCTAGAGCATGGAAGACTACCTGCCTATCTACTGCTATGGCTCAGTAGGATGCACGTCTGTTTCACAGGTACTCAGATTGTCTCAGGATTGACCCTCACTGAACACTTTTTTTTTTGAAAAACCTGCAAAACGGCCAAAAAACTTGGCGTGGGAAGAAATTTTTGCGTCCGATGTAAGGTAAATCAACGACCTGGGGTCCAAAAATCGTAAGGTAAATCAACGAAAATTTGCCAAAACAGGCAGACCCAGTTATAGGGGAGTGACCGGGGGCCTGACACGCACTTGCTGGGGCATCCATCAGGCATGTGGCAGCTAATTTCCCACCCACTTGTCAAAGTGTGGGATTTGTGCACACTGAACCCCGTACTATTGACCCTGTGACACACCTTATCTATTGGTCTCTTGCTATAGTGGTTAATGACAGCCTTCTTCCTTTTGCTTCCTTTTGCACTGGACCTGGGTTCGACCCTCACTGCAGTTTTCTTTTTGGGCATTCCGACAAAGCTCGTGTTGCACTATAGCACATTCAAGAATGTCCTAGCAGTATGATCTCAGTTGTTTTGTCCTAGGAAAAAAAATCAGCAAGAGTTATCTTTGAGTTCCCTGCGATCCAGATTGATCCGGAGTTGTCAATGACATGACACATGCCGAGCACATGCCCCACGGATGCCACAGGAAGTGCGTGTCGAATGCCGCACGGTTGCTATTATGGCAAGTGCCCCAAGGTTTGCCCCCTGTGTCAATGACTTTTATAAATACCGTTCTCATTTTCATTTTTGCCGAACTCCAGACTGGTGGAACCATAAGGCGATGAGCTCATGGATTCTGCCTTGTCTAATTAAATCCCAGTCCCCTATGAGTGCTGAGGATTGGGATAACACGCCATCAACGACAAACATGGGTGAGGCTCAGCATCACTGGACCAAATCCCGCACCGGTGGGAAGCTATTCCTTGTGGAAGCGATTCAAAGGTATCAATTTATTTATAACATCGTATTCGCCCCCCGTTGATCCTAATTTAATCTGCAGTGGTCGGAAACTCGACGAAAGTGTTGCCCATGAGATCGAGATCTCCATCAAGGTTCTCGTAAATTCGCACAACGAGTCGTCGCAGCACTGCGCCCGAAATTTGACCCGCCAATCCACAACCATTCGCAAGTCTCGCGACTCTCACGCGCTCGCAGATGAACGCGCACGCATCCAGCTCGAAATCGATATCAGAAAGGAGGAGAAGAAAAGGCTGGATGCGCGAGTGAAAGAGCTGCAAGTCCAAAAGAGTGCGACTGGTAATCGGTCTGGGTATATATCAGACTCCTGTGTTGGGAACTCGATTTCTATGTTTCGTGATTCGACTGCAACCATAATTTTTTTTCCCGTGTATATCTATACCTCAACTTTTTGTGATTCGATGTCGTGGATACTCCCCGGTGCGCTGAAAATGTGGCTTTTTCCGAAGTAGCGCTCCGCGGCACAGGACTCGGCCACAAAGGTCGACAGCAGCTCCGCGGGCAGATCCGCGGGGTGCACGCTCTGCGCTGCGTCCAGGAGGAAGATTTGGTGGCGGCTTTTGGCGCGGATCCAATCGAGCTGGATCTTGCTGGTATCGTCAGCGCCAAAGAGCGCGCGATTGATGAAACTTCGCAATTCACAATGACGCGCCCCTGCGCATGATCCACGCGTTCCGCGCGGGGGTGGGCTGGCTGGTGTTCGGTGTACGGGCCACGGGTGTTTGTCGTACGGCGAGACGGGGTGGGCGCGGCTGCGTGCGGTGCGCAGGCAGATCTGTGGCACGGGCGTCGAGGCGGTTCGTCGCGCTCGCATCGTATGGGTTCATCGCAACAACGTGCGCGGCCATCTGGTGGCGCAGGTGGGGCGGCGGAGGGGCGGTGGCGGCGGCGGGAAGGGGTGTACCCGCTTGTGCGGATGCCCGCGAGCGCCTCGAGCTCCTTGGCCTCGAATTGCTTGGCTTCCGTGCGCAGTTTCAGGGTGCTATGTGCCGAGGATTTGAGGAATTCCTCGAGCTTGGGGAACAGCACGCTTGTGGACGCCGAAATCGGCTTGCCATGTGTTATCGCGAGTTGGCGGTGAGGATACCCGATTTGCGCTCTGTATCACAACGTCAAGGGGGACCAAGGAAGAAAATCGAAAGGGCTCACCGAGCTTGTCGAACCAGGCCCCGACGTCCTTGACACTGTCTCGCACAACGACCTTCAATCCAACTGCGATGACGGTACTCCACAGCAGCCAAGCTGCAGGTGGTGGCGTGTGTGGCAAGATGTGCCAATAGCCAGGCGCTGGCCCCAGTGTCATAGACTAGGGGCCGGTGGCCATGGTTGTTGGATCACCAAGCAGCAACTCACCCGAAGCTGAAACCAGCCCAGTCCTCCCATTCGAGCAGCAACGGCACGAAAGAAGCCTTGTCATGCAATCATCATAATATACTATCATTACTAAATTCTCACGATGTGTGACACCAATCTTAGTTTGCCCCCCATTGTATTCCCATTCTCTCCACTTGCTCACCCCGATCTCATGTCTGTGGATACTGACTCTGAGAGTGAATGCAATCAGTTTTCTTTAGATCACGAACATGGAGGTCGATGATCCACATTTGTTAGTGACGACGACGACGAGGTCCGAGGAACTGAAGGATGGAGACGATGAGCCTGAAGAAAAAAGAAGCCGGTAGAGTCCAACAAATTTCCTATATGCTCTTCCCTTTATTAAGCGGCAGCCCCCTTAAGATAAAGAAGAAAATCGAAAGATCATCCTGACAGACAACGAAGACGACAGCGACGACGCGAACGCTGATCTGTTGACGCTTATGAAACAAACCCAGAAGAAGAACTTACCAGTAGGGATATATGTGCAAGTATCGCTTGTTGAATTGTCGTTCTAAACTATTGTCAGAATCAAAAAAAAAAAAGGAAGGGTGCACCAAATGCAGAGGACGACGGACCACCGAAGAAGGTATTCCCTTCACTCACTTATTTTCATATTCTCTTCATTCGTCGCAGTTAAAGATGACGGAGCTAACTATGAAACCAAAATCTACAAAACCGAAGTCGACGACGCCAAGAAAACAACTAAACTGGGCCGACTTGCCTGCCGCCTGTCCCGCCGTTCTGTGTATTGATTTCTTGCCGGCTGAACCCGTTCCCGCTCTTCTATCTCTATTCAACAAAATGGCCGCTTTCAAAGCTACAGATGGTCGAAACGCGAAGGGCTCTGATACTTTATTCAACTCGAGATCTGCGATCGAAAAGCCCGCGAGAAATGTCGAGACTATAACCGCCGCCTTGGCAAGCAACGCTGATGGCTCATCTCAGTCGACTACCCTGACCTGTGTTCCAGAATTAACGACAAATGGGAGGCTGTTATGCAACTATTTCCTGATCCTCAAAAACTCCGAAACTGCCCCATCTGGACCGAATTGATGCGCACTATTGACTACAAGCTTGATCGCTTCTCACGTTCTAAGGAAAAATCTGGACACTTATTCGAACGCTATTCAGAGCAAACATTGCGGCTCGTGAGTTGGACTCCTTCAACCTCGTTTTGTAGTTCATATTCTTTGTAGTTACGGCCCGCAAGGCGAATTCGTGATTTACTCTTGACTGATGAAACTAGTCGCCGAGGTAGAACATCCTCAATTAGAAAACGACGAGCTCTTGGAAAATATGCTTTGTTCCACCATCAGCGCCATTGTATCCAAAGACTTTGCACTGTATCATAACGGCGAAACGTCGAGCTACCTCATCGTTGATGATCTCATCCGCTTTGTGCTCATACCCTTCGTCACTGTTTCCCTTATTGCAGAGGACCTCTCCTTCAAAGACTTCCAAAGCGCCCTCATTGAACGCAATGTTAGCAACGACTTTCGAGAGTTGTTCCATCCAGAGGACGACAATAACGATATCATTCATGAAATACACAGGCAAAATGTTTTGTGGATATGCGCGAATATTCGAGCAGAAGAAGAGAAGATTCAGAGGAAGCTCAAAGTAAGCATTCTGATATTTGAACAATTCCTCACAATTATTCACTATAGATCCGCCTGCCCCCTCGTCCATCGCCTCCAATACAGGTCAAAACTCTTGATGACTTCCCCTCCATAAGTCTCCGGTATTTCTTGATAGCTTATGTGAATAAGATTTTGGCCCGTAGCCTCAGAAAACAGAACAAAGTGACTCGCCTGAAACCTGTTGCGCAGCAGAAGGTAAGTGATTTCTCCACACTCGATACTTGGCCCAACTACTTATCTACAGATGACGACTCCTGCATCTAGCACCTCTAAGTACGGAACATGCTCTCAAACTACTAGGTCCAAGCCCAGCGCAGAAGATGAGGCGGAGTCGGATTAGTTTTGTGTATAATTATTACAGTACTGCATTTCTCATGAGGGGCTCTTTAGAATTGGCTGAAACCTTGTTGAAACATCTATGGATATAATCCCCCAAACGGGAGGGGGCCTTCGGTCGACGCCGGAGCCGGAGCCGTCCGGAGGGACCCCCGGGGGCGGGTCCGAAAAAATCAGGGGAACAACTTCGATTGTCGCCCGACACCGTTTGGCCTTGTTTTGGACCCACTACGGCCAAAACAGTTCTAGTAATATGCTACATACGACATCCCCCCGTATCGTAGTATGCTTAGCCAGCCTACCCACCCGCACGTTAGCCAGCCAGTTGGCTAGGGTCGTGCTTTTATACTCCAGTTCTCATGGCTACGTCCGTGTGTCAACAGTCTCAATTCTAGGGTTACGGCTCAGTTGCGGACGGTCCACCTTTGTAACCGTGGGCTCGCACTCATTCTGGTTATTCTGTATAGTCCCCTTTCCTTTGGACTTGTGTTGAACTACGCTTAGATCGTAGATTTTCAAATAATTAAAGGACAGGTGATTTCATTTCATTAATGAACGGCCAATGGATTGGATGGATGACAGGTGAATGAAGAAATCGACACACACAGAAGCACATATCCGTATCTGGCAATAATGAACTTGGTAACGCGGGGGGCGCCTCGGCATATCCTTGATATCACTGCAGAATCCGACCGACTAGGTGGGAAGAGTGGGAAACTTGTACGCGAAGCACATAGAGCAGGAGCCCTAATTCGACCACGGAAAAGGACCTCGCGCCATCACGGCACGCGGGTGCAGCATAGAATCGACGCGCGGAGCACGCTGCGTTGGATGGGAGGACGTTTGACGCAATAGAACACATTCAGGAGAGGGTGCGAGACGAGACGGTGCGAGTCATCCGTCCGCGAGCAGATGGCTGGATGTGCGCAGGCGTGAATGTGACGGAGATCTTGCTGCGCATCATCGAAAACTGCATCTTGGGTTCTGGGTATGAATGAACTGTTGCATTAGATTAGAAATTGAAAAGGAAGAAAAATCACTGACATCGTCGAAAAGTGCGCCTTGGGTTCTGGGTATGAATTAATCAATGAAATTCTGCATTAGATTCGAAATTGAAAAGGAAGAAAAAATCACTGACCTCGAGGTGGATGCGGCTAAAACTAGTCTCCCCTAGACAGACACTTGATCAGTTCTAACCCGTACCTCGTTTGATGAAGCTAAAAACACATCTTGGTTCTGGGAGTGAAAGAACAATGAGGCAGTGTAGGTGTAAGCTCTTTGAGAATATGTTCTAAATGTGAAATTCACTCAACCATGTATGTATCAGAAAAATAATGCCACTCACAAATTGACGGGTGATAAATTTTCGAGGACGAAGCCGAAAATTGTGCGGAAGTTTAAATTCGACTCGGGGTTGGATTGATTAATTCCAGTACAATTTTATTCTTTTTATTCTGGCTTTTGGCTCGCGGCAGGGGGGAATGAATTCCACGTAAAGTGATTATAAGGACAGCCAGGGCGTATAGATGAGATTCTCGCGGTAGTGAAGGAGAGGTGGAGATCCAAGCGAATAATCCGAGTCGGCTCGCGAGCTCGTCAGGCTGACGCGAAAAATCCGAAAGCCTCCTGAGTTTTTTAGACCAGCATACACTTGAATAAATCACTCGCCCAAATTTATCTCCAGACCATAGCCTGAGTCTCTAACATGACAGTCGGAAGCAAAAAAAGCAAACCGCGCCACCCTGTTGGCGCTTGTTTACTTGTTTACACCTCTTAGCGCTTACCACTACAATGTCCGTAGCGCCGTCTAAATAGCCCGGTATACTCGAGTGACCATGGACGCGGCGACGGCCGCGTGCGAGGCCAAGGCGATCCACGCGGGGCTCAAGGCGCTGCTCGCCCGCGATGTATGGCATCCTGCAGGACGCGAACTCCCCACATTCTACAATCCATGATCCATATCTTGTCGGGTTTCCGTAATGCCAGATGCATTTTAGAACACCCCGCTGAATCAGAACATTCGAATGCCTACTGTCTCTTGTTCACGAAATTCCCGGTGCGTTCAACCTGCAAAAAAACCTTTGCTTTCTAGCTGGCTAATCTCCGAGTGTGGTGCCACATTCTGGGATTAGAAACATAGAAGTAGCGTCCATCGGCAGCATATCCGCCACCTTGGTCTTTGCCCACTCGTCCACCATTGCATGGTCAAGGAAGAACCCATCCCCAGCATCTCGGGTATCCTTGCACTCGCTTAACTTTCCCACCGAGCCCTCCACGTTGTCGTCTGCTGGCTCTCTCCGAAGAACGTGTTTCAAAGAGTCATTGCCGTCCATCGTCATCAGCATCTCAAAAATGAGGTCTCCCTCACCCTCGAGCTTGTAGGTGCAAGCAGGGCAGGGGTTTCGTTGGCGCCAGCTTGCGTCCCGGCCCAGGGCTTCCTTGACCTTGCGATCTGCTCTTCGATGCAAGTCCAAATAAACGTCGTACGCAATCGAAAATTGCTGCATCAGATATGGCCGGAACGGAACCTTTCAAAGTGTAAGCCAGCCCCAGAGATTCTGTAAACAGAAAGTACTCACTCTGTGAAGGTCGCACAGAGACTTGACAAAAGGCTGAACTGCAAGTTGGGGGCAGCGAACATGGGTTACCCGGAAGAGCTCAAGAACCCGCGTCGAGATTGCCACTGTTGGCGTCCAAGGAGCGCAAGGCATCAGCCCTTGAAGTATTAAAGACGGTGCAATGCCCCCTGCTGTTGGTTCGAGCATCACGTCTTGGGTGTAGCATTCTAACAAGACTCTCATATAAATAATCATGTCGCACCTCTCAAGGATAGAGGACTCACCATAAAGGTCCACAACTGTGAGCTCGTAAACCTCCTCCATAGCTGGTGGGGAGCCCTCGCGCGCTTGCGGACCTGGGACTCCGTCTCCCTTAGCGCACCAGGCCATATATGCCTTGAGCATGTCGGCCATCTGTGCCTCAAATGCATTGGCACAAAGCTGCGCGCGATCACGGCGAGTTCGGTTGTCGACATATTTCTTTCTGCAAACATACTCAGTGATCATTATTGCAAAAGAAACAAGGAGGGAAAAAAATACCTTGGATTGGGCGGATTTATCTCCACCTCAATGTCCTCCTCAGCCTCGAGCCCTTGCTGCAAGTCAAATGACTGTGCAAACTCTCCCCCAGCATGACTGATGTTGAAGGTCTCTGAGCCGTCCAAAACATTTGCCATATTGACAACATTTGATGGCTTGCCCAGCCGTTCTTCCTCCTGCAGGTCCAAGAACTCCTGGAGATTCACTGGATCCATGTCTATAGAACCAGAGAGAGACATAATCAGATTGAGAAATTGGAGATGGAAAATCAGCTCACTCTGTACATGCTCACGCAGTTGGCGCTCTCTCAGCTGCCGGTCTTTATCCATTGCTTTGCGATTTAAACTTTGGCTCCGGACAGGGGCAGGCTCCATGGCAGCTGTTGGGGGTCTAGAACTGCCTGCAATGTGCATTCTTTTTGAGGAGCCGCCAGTCTTATACATGTTGGAGGTTCGTTTCATTTTGCAAGTCGTTTGTTTGGGTGAGGACAAGTCGTGGGAAGTCACGTCATGTGACGTGACTGTAACACTGCCAACCCGACTCTTTTCTTTCTTTCTACCACCACAAAGGTCGTCTGCTGGTCGTGTTCTCTGGCTTCCCTGGGCTCTGCCTGCCTCTCTTATCTCATCTTGAGCACTATACTACCCAGGACTCCGGAGTTATGGCTGAAGGTAAGCCACTGCTGCCACTCTCTTTTTTTCTTTGTTTTTTTGGTGTGCAACTCTGTAAACCACCGGCCGACCGGGATCCGACCATGGAACTTGGCAAACCTGTGTGTATGAGCTCTGCTTTTTTGTTTCTTTTGCCATAAACCGACGGGCAGACCGGGATCCGACCATGGAACTTGGCAGTTCCCTCGTGGGCGTTTTATATATATATATATATATTCCTTTGGCTGTCCTCCTACAAACACTAATTAAAAACCCAGGTCAATACCGAACTACACGCTGAAACGGTGCACCCAAGTATAGTTGTGACAAGTATAATCTCAAGATATGTGCAAGACGCACACAAAATGAACTACACCTAACACACACACACACTACTACTACTTGACTATATTGGTGCTTCTATAACTAGGGTCCTCTCAATCAGAATTGAGTAAGATGAACCGTAGACAGTTGCAATAAATGACTATAAATCTAACTGTGCCCTTTGGAATAATCACGAGTATTACTCGAGAATCTTGACTAAAGTCTCTCACAAGAGAAACACTATCTTTGGGGTGTTTTGATGGAATGAAACACAGTCGCGAGTGTACTTGAACAACTCTGACAACTTAAGCCACACTTGGACTGAACTTTAGGTCACTTGAGACCGTCTTAGACTTTACTTCTTTGGTACTTAGACTGCAACTGAACTCAAAGGAACGATATCAACAGCTATCCTCCGTCTTGACACTTAGTCGCGACTCTTAAAGGACCACTTCGGTACAGACTTGACTGTTTCTTATGACTTTCTTATTCAGCTTACTTTGCTGGGACTTTGGTTATCAAACAACTATGTTCTGGTTCTATATATATCTTTGCTAAAAGTAGTACAACTTCGAAATGTGTTTAAACAAATCTCCACGTAAAACCCAGACGTGCACTGACCCCGTGACCCACAACCAATGACGACAAATAGTCACGGCTATAGTAGCTGGGAGGAAAATACAGTCCAGAATCGCGTTATTCTACTGAGACTTTATACTAATTTACAATCTATTTTAGTACATGCCAGATAAGGAAAATGAGTAATAGAAATGAGGAATATGGTCCTTTTATCTGTCTATCAACCGCTTTTGATCGGAGATCTGTGGCCTGTGGCCTATAGGATTCAATTCCGACAGTCTAGACTAGTTCCGAAAGTTCCGGAGAGCCTTCAGGGTCATCTATCTTTAGTCAAGGCAAGATCCGGAGCGATCTAGACCATCTTGACGCCATATTGCGTGCTTTTGACCTAATCATGACAACCATATCTTTCATGTGAATGTTTGATCAAGTCGTCGGATCTTCTTGGACTTCATCGGGAATCCTCGGATTGACTCGCTTAGTCAACTGGTTCACCATCTGACATGTGATCACACTCTCGGAGCTTGTCCGAAGGTCTGTTTTGGTAGTTGCGACTCTTCCATTATTCACAACTGTTTATCTGTGCCTGAGAATTACTATTTCTCATACGACTTGGAGTCATGACTATTATCTTTAGTCATGACAAGACTATATTGGCCCAAAATCCCCGCTAGAGGTCTATGATCTTTGTGTAGCAGTGTTTAAATAATTATGGATATTCATACAATCTCCTTGGTATGGTTTCTAGTGATCCTGCGTGATACCGCCCTCACATATGAGTTATGGCCACTATCAGACGACTACTCACGACTAACTCGCTGAACACTGTACTGACCCCACATTGTTTAGAGTATCGTATACAGTCGCAGTATGGTCAATCGTTTGTATTCCATCACATCACATCTTTGAGACTCAATCAGCAGCTCGGAGCTTACTCTGACTCTAATTGTATACCACCGAGCGGTAAGATGATCGGTTTAGACTGAGTTTCGCCAAATTGTAAGCGTGTTTTCATTTCAGCTGTCTCAACGCTCTGGCCGAGAGTTCTCCGCCTTCACCTTTGCCGTTGGGCCACCTATCCGACCTCCCCACCACTTTTCTGTCACGGATCTTCTTGCCGAACGTCTGGCCGATCAGGAACGGACTGGCCAATACGACGAGCCCTATGATCTGGGATCAGACGAATCCACACTGCCATCCACACCGCCACATGTACACCAGCCGCAGATCTTAGCCCCCCCTCCCACGCCCACACCTTCACTGCCGACTTCTTCCACCACGCCCCACGTCTATACCACCACCGATCCCAAGAAGCTCGCCTCAAAAAAAAAGCGCAAACGCAAGCACGAGGCAACCCAGGCGGGGCAGGAGGACCCAGGCCTTAGGGATAGCCACCTCAAGCATCGCCAACGAGCCAAAGCTCTTGCTGTCAACGTCGACGTGGATGTCGCGGACCTCCCTCACACCCAACCCGCCTGGACTGGCCTCCGCACCGCCGAAGATAGGTCTGCTGCCCCACCCCTTCTGGGCACGACCACCGCGACCTCCACTGGCATCAGCGAGCACAACTTGACGCAGGAAGAAATCGACTTGCTCACCGGCACCCTGGGTTTCATGTACATCTACTGGCTGGGCATGTGCGTACGATCTATTTGTCTCATTCCCTTCAAACTAATCCCCATGCTCAGCCTCACGATTCCAATCCTCGATGCCCACCGCAGAATCATTGCCCTGCTGGGAGGGAAGCCCTGCGATCTTGAGGGAAGGAAGGCCACCACCGACCAGGCTGCAGAGCTCATGGAGTCGCAGCGCTGCCAAACCTCGTTCTCCGAGACCAACACCCACCATCGTCGCGCAGATGAGGAATGTCCCTATGCCTGCATCTCCTGCGGCATCTCCCATGGTGGCGGCCAATGCGTGAGTCTTTCTTCTATCTCCCATTCCTAGCCTCACGAAGATCCCTAGCAACCGGGGGAGCTGTGCAACACCAAGGCGCATGAAGAAATAGCCTCTGAGCTCCGAGCACACCCCTGCTTCCAATCGCTCAATGGGTTTGCCAACTGTAACTTTTTCTTTCTCCGAGCTCGACCATTGCTCACAGTCGATCCCAGCACTGATGAGGACTTTCGCCCCCACCCTCTTCGTCTTCTGCATGTCAGCAATGGCACAGATCGCGGCTTGGGGCCCGGATCTCCGCTGGAATTTCGTCGGCAGTGTGTTCGCCGCTTGCACCTTCAACTTTGGCCCCCACACCGTCACCGCACCTCATCTTGACTTGAGCAACCTCGCCTGGGGCTGGTGCTCCATTACAGCCCTCGGCAACTTTGACCCCGACCGTGGTGGGCATTTGATCCTATGGGATCTCAAGCTCGTCATTCGATTTCCACCTGGATCGACTATACTCATACCATCGGCAATTCTTCGGCACTCCAATGTTCGGGTCCAGCAGCACGAGCGTCGATACTCCTTCACCCAGTACTCGGCCGGTGGGCTCTTTCGATGGATCCGGAATGGATTCCAGACAGACGAGGACTTCGAGCTCAAAACCACCCCAGAAGAGAAGGCCACGAGGGCAGCTGAGGCAGCGACGAGGTGGCAAGCCGG
Organism: Mycena rebaudengoi; assembly: GCA_029282285.1. NCBI lineage: Eukaryota > Fungi > Basidiomycota > Agaricomycetes > Agaricales > Mycenaceae > Mycena > Mycena rebaudengoi. The sequence goes on along the minus strand of JARJCX010000338.1, from coordinate 11,188 downwards.
CGTGAACATGTACAGTATCATAGATGACCTTTAGATACCTCCCAAATTTTATTCCTATTATTTTCTTATCGAAAAACTTCTTTGAGCTTGACCCAAACGACCTCCAGGGAAGGTTCGGAGTACCCAGGCCGCCTCCGGCAATTGCCGAACTGACTTCAAACAAATTCCTCAGAGCTCTCGACTCAAGTGATGACCCAACTCTTTTGGTAGAAGATGGGTTAAATGTATCTCTACATGTCCAAAAAAAAAGGGGGCACCAAAGTCGAAGAGCAAAAAGATTGAAATGAAATACATCAGTTCATCACGAACTCGTCTCAATTTTCTGACTTAGGAAATGTGCGCGGACCACAATAAAATACCATGGACATGGGCAATTTTTCTGGGGGTCCCTGGGACTTGTATACACTGTTTTAGAAAAAAAACCCGGAGGGAGAGCAAGAGGTTTGAGCGTTTTTGTCAAAATATTCGGTTTCATCACAAACTCGTCTAGTTTTGAAGTGCTGTCCACTATTTACTATACAAATCAAGCCGATCTTTGCTGTCAATCCATGACCTCGTCCGCTGCCACCTCCGCGCTAGGGTTAGATTCGAAGCACCGTGAACAGTGCGTCATCCTCCTCCTGCATATTTCATGTTAAATAGACTGAGGACCTCCAGGAAACGCCAAGAGCGCGCTAGGGTTAGATTCGAAGCACCGTGAACAGTGCGTCATCCTCCTCTTGCATATTTCATGTTAAATAGACTGAGGGCCTCCAGGAAACGCCGAGAGTATGTATTTTAAGTAGGCGCCATCCTCATTCTGATTTTTTTGGGCAAAAAAAAGTAAATACCTTGACAAGTACGGCTACGAGGCGTATCTCAAATACTATTGTCCTCTAACCAAGGAATTTGGCTATAACCTAGCTGGTGTTCGGCTCCCCGTTCCTCCACCCAACGAAATCCCACACAAGTTGAAGAAGAAGGAAGCTGGGAAAAAACATCAAACCGTTTAGAGAAGATATAGATAGGCCCGCCTGACAGATTGTGTCTATCTACCAGTTTTTTTTTAGATGTGAATGCTTTTTTATTCATTTTAATACCGATTTTTTTCTTTTCTCTGTGTTTTTGGAGTCGGAGGTTTTAGAGGCCGAGGCGAGTCGCGAACTCTGTGTGCACCCGATTTGGGGATGTCACACGTTCATGATGCGTGACCCAACGCGCCATGTTTCGCACCAACCGCCACTCTCTCTTTTGTCCTATTCGGACCTTCAAGACGGACGACTTTGATGGCTTCGAGCAGCACGACGAGGACAAAACGAAGGGGTATTGGCTGGTTCTGGAGGGAGAAGGGAAAGGCATGTACACGAACCAGTGAGTCTTCTCTTTTGTTTTGGGGGGGAGCTCTCTTTTGTGTCGATGTCTAAACGTAGCGCAGCCTTGGTGCCCAGGCCGCCTCTCCTTTTCCACTACTGCTCAGCCCTCCCTTCGACACCCGCACACTCGCCATGAGGGCTTGGGAGGCGAATTGCGCTGCGGTGAATCCGCCGCATCCTCGTCGCTGTATCTGGACTTCCCCACTGCCTTGCCCCAGCCCACAGCAGTCCAGCGGCAAGATGTCGCTCTATCTGGATGGGTTGTCCTCGGACTCGTCCCCCACATTGCCACCCGCCGTTAAGCGTGTCACCAAACGCAAGCCTCAACACCCCCGCTCGCAAAATCCCCCTCAGCGCCAATCCGCTGCCGCTCCAGCCTCTGTTTGACAGCGACGAGTCGGAGGCATCTCCGCCCAAGAAACTGCGCGTCGGGCCCGCTCCCAACTCATCACCGACCTCTACCGCCTCCATTTCTTCCGCGTTGTCACTATTGGCATCAACTACGGCGCTCGAGGACGCTGTGCGCTCTCCCTCTCAAGCGCGCTTCTACCGCGATCCGGTTCCCCCCACACCAGAAGAAATCGCGGAAAACCACCGCGTTGCGGAGGAACTGGCCACCGAATACTGGTCCATTGGGCGGCTCCCTGTGCACCACCCTCTTGCGCATCTCGCAGAAGAGACGTTCCCCGGGCATCCCACAGATGCCCGGCACTACGCCTGTGTCGCCCCCACCGCACCAACCCTCGCCACCCACCTCGCCTTGCTGGCGTATCCGCCCAACGACACCAACACCGCGCCTGCCGCCAGCAACATCGCGCACACTGCGCCTGCACCCGCCGCCAACACCAATGCCATGCCCAACACCAACCCTAACCCCCACGCTGCGCCTGCGCACCGCCAAGGCCAACACCGACACTGCACCAACACTTGCGCCCACCCCCAACCGCGGCACGCCGAACCCCACCAACCCGGCCAACACCAACGCTGCGCCGGGCGCGAACGCTGTGCCCACTGCCAATACCACGGCCCCTCGTGCCGCAGTGAGCCCCGGGCACAGACGCGCCGTGTTTAATTCCCCCACCCTCAATCCCCTGCCGCACTCCACCTCCGTCAGCACCCCCGGCCTCCGTCCTGCGCAAGATCGTCCGCGCCCCAAAGTGTCCAGCGTGAACGCCAGAGACGCCACGCGCACAAGTGTCACCGGCGTTGGCGCCAGCGCGGGCGTCAATGCAGGCGCTAATATTAGCGCCCACGCTGGCGTCATCCCTGGCGCCAATGTTAGCGCCAGCACGGGCATCAATGCAGGCGCTAATGTTAGTGCCCACGCTGGCGTCATTGCTGGCACCAACGTTAGCGCCTGCGCTGGCACTAGCGTTAACAATGCGAGCGCCACCGTGGACATCAGCGTCTCTGGCGTGACTGCCGGAGACGTTGACGCCCCCGCTGCTCCCCACGCCGATGCCAACCCACGGGCCCAGCTTCATCCATCAGCGCTGGTGAAGTTTGGGCTCACGGGTTTGCCTGCGGGGGATCCGCGGCGAGGGGCGCAATTCCAAACGGTGTTTGCAGGCCTCAGAGAGGCCTCCTCACCCTCGCAGCGTGGTCCTTCGGCTGCTGGGGTGAAGAAGCTGCGGAGCGCCTCCCCCGAGGTTTTTTATAACAAAGAGAAGCGAGCTGTGTACAAGTCGTTGTAAGTTTTTCTTTTGTGCCCCTGACTTACTCTTTGCTGGTGCTAACACATATCTTGGCAGTGACATTGGGTTTGCCGATATGGGGGCTCACGAGTCGCTGCGGGCGATGTCTGCGTCAAAAGCAGCAGAGGAGATCAAGTCGGTGCCCAAGTCGTCCAGAGCAACGGGGAAAACGAAGAAGGTGAAGTCGGAGGTGAAGCTCGAGGACGTTGAGATGCTGTAGTGTAGAGGGGGGATTTTTTTTTTGCTCGTATCATTTTGCTTGGATGGTTTTCTTTTCGTTTGAATAAAATCTTTGTTGGCTGCCCAGATAGTGTGAGGCTTCTGAACCAAACATGGTGTAGCCAAACAATATCTTGACTTGCGACATGCCCACCAAAAAAACTACCACAAAGGTGTCCTCCACTGCTGCCTCTCGTTACAACCCCTCTGGATTGCCCGTGCCGCCACACACGACCACCTTCGACACATATCCTCCTGCTTCTAGAGCAGCCGAGCTTGAAAAAACCATCGCTGGGCTCGATTCCGCCATTCTTGCGGAGCAAGGCATTGTGGGGGCGGTGACGGTGGAGCTGGAAAAGAAGGAGGAGGAGCTGGAAGCAAGTGTGCAGAGCTTACGGGAGTTACTGCAACAGATGAAGGATCGGGCGGTGTTGGTCAGGGAGGAGGATGACAAGGACTGGTGTCGCAGTGATGAGGGCTGCTTGCGCCAGCGCCTCTGTCGTCGTGCAGCAAAAAATTCGCCCGCCCATCGTTGCGCTGTCGCAGTGCATCGTTTGCAGAAGGCTCGCACTACGACGAAAATCCACGAAAATTCGCCCGCCCATCATCGCGCTGTCGCAGTGCATCGTTTGCAGAAGGCTTGCACTACGATGAAAATCCACGACTTGGAAATGACCACAGAGGTTATGGAGGAGGAGGCGAATATTACTTTCTTTTCGACCTCCTGTTTTTGATACAGAATAACAAATCACGAGATGTGACCCAACAAAAAATCTCGACCACCAACCACCACTTGCTTCAATGGCTTGCACCAGTCCAACCTCTAACCCTGAACTTCAGGGATTGTCTCCCTCTGGCCCTACCGCATCGTCTCCTCCTCCTTCCTCTCCACCTCCCATCTCCATCTCCAAGGATTCTTTTGACGACGAATGGGAGGATGAAGATATAGGCTCCGACACTGAGCACCTACCTGGCTTGGGCGTCACCAGTCACCGCACGCGCAACCCCCAATATCCTGTGATCCCCATTCAAAAACGCGCCAAGAGGCCGCGAGGTCCTAATGCCCGCGCTACTGCCAGGCTGCGTCGCGAAGTTACCGCCAAGAACTCCAGAGCGCTTGCAGCCGACATCAAAGACCTCAATGCTGAGCGCGAGGCTCGCGCTGTAGAACTGGCGGAGACACAATATCAAGCTCAAAGAGGTTCGCCGCCGAATCAGGTCTAGCTCCAGTCTTCCACATCGCCGTGGCCCAAATCTCTACAATGCCAAAATGTCCTTTATCGCGAGGAAGCTCAATGAGGGTTTGTTTTCTTTTTAAAGTCCAGTTTGATTGCCAGCTGAGCTTTGAGCAGGTCATGAGCTTGGGGACCGCTTCCTTCCCCCCCAGATCCGAGAGATGGTTCGCAAGGATCCCGAGCTGTTGGAGCTCACACCTCAGGATGAGGCGAAGTTGAAGGCGGAGCTGATGGCGAAGAGGGAGGTAAAGCACCGGGGTGTGCGCACGACCAACGCCGCCGCGGCCAAAGATGCAGGAAGAACGATGAAGGCCTTGGTGGACGAGGTTTTATTTTTCTTTGCCTTCAGTTGGCCAGGACTGATTTTGGGGGGCAGATAACCACTCTCGCTGAGCGCACAAACATGGTCGGGTTTGCAATGTTCACCCAGGGGCATATGCACGACAAATCTCAGCCCATGTCCATGCAGTCTTGGGGGGCCTTGGAGTTCTTCTCCGAGGTCCTCAAGCTCGATCCTCTTGATGTCGCCCATCGATTTGAGCTGTGGTCTATCTCTCGAGGCAAAGGTATGCGATCCTCCTGTCGAATACACATGATATTAACAATGATCATATAGTACGTCCGAACCCTGACTCCATCACGGAGATGAGAAAATGGGTGACCACCAAGATTGATAGTGGACTCCGTACATCTTCTCTTTTACTGTTTCAATCCTCAATAGCTTACTTTTGTGCAGAGGCCATCCGCCCCCGAAATAAGAAGATTGCGATGAACTACGTCGACTATACAAGGGCTATCGTGGGGACCCATGGTGTGCACCTCTCGGGATGGCCATACAAGAAGGCGCCCTTCAAACGCATGGGGGAGCTCACTCAGATCGGGCAGGTCCGCGCTGTCCGCGATGCCTTGGCATCGGGACAGTGTTGTTGGGTTGTGTTGAGCGACGAGGCCAGGGATAAGATGGTAGAGGAGTATGAGGAGAAAGTCGAGAGTGGGGAGATTGAGGAGAAGAAGTGTCAGGGTCGGTCCGATAAGGGGGTGGCTAGGAAGAAGGTCGCGGTCGGGGGGAAGAGGGTTACCAGAGCAGGGGGGAAGAGAAAGAGGGGGGAGGACACCCAGAGTGAGGAGGAGGAGAGCAACAAGGGGGATGACAGCAGCTCAGAGGAGGAGCCACCGCGCAAGCGGATCTTCAAGAGGGGGGAGAAAGGGGCCAAAGATGCGAAGGCAGTGAGGGAGGCAAAGGCGGTGAAGGAGGCGGAGGCCGCGAAAGCAAAGGCGGCAAGGGAGAAGGCGGCGAGGGAGAAGGCTTCGAAGGAGAAGGGCGCGACCAAGAAGAGGGGGAGGGAGGAGGAGGTTGAGCAGGAGATCGAGGAGGAGGAGGAGGAGGAGAGACCCAAGAAGAAGCCGCGGAAGACGGGCGGGAACACGTCCAGCAAGTCCGGCGCCAGCAAGCCCAGAAAAGCTGCAGCCACCGCCCCCGCCGCTGACCCCGCCCCTCCCTGCCCTCGCCCGCAGCCCACGCCTGCCTGGAAGAAGCCCCCAGTCGCCTCGACCTCCTCGGCATCGACTATCGCCCGCATCAACGATGTCATTCGGACCAACACTGGGACCATTGCAGAAGCCCACGAGAAAGGCGGAAGCACTACAGCGTCAACGTCGAGCAAGAACAGTGTGAAGGGAAAGAAGGGAAAGGGACCCCCGGGCATACGCCCAGCTGACAAGGAGAATTAGTGGGGGGGGGCTTTTTTTTTCTTCTTGAATTTATGAAGTCTGGGCGGTTTTTTTCGTTCTTAACATTACCAATCAGCCAATCTAGCCAGTTCCAGTACTACAGTAGTCTTGTCTTGTTTACCTAATTTTCCCCCTATTTTTTCCGTATTTTTTTGAGTATTTTTTCGACCTATTTCCTTTTTGGGAACTCCCGACGTCGGGGGCACGGCGGGGCGCGCGCCATCAGCGCCATCAAACGGCGCCGGACGCTCCCGAAACACCCTCTCAATATCTCTAAGTCTTTTGGGGGAATTATTGCATGATTATTGGAGGTATTATTGCAGCATTATTGAAGGATGCACTGAAAAATTTAAACCCTATCTAACTAGGTGGGGACCGACGCCTGCGGTACCCCACCTAACTAGGTGCGCTAGTTGGGATTATTAGGTGACTGCGCCCGATATAAGGCCTTTGGTACGGAGGTGCTTGACGTCGTTGGGGAGGTATTTCAAAACTTGGTGTAGCTGGCCTTGGATCTTATTCTTGTCGGAAGCGAACTCCTCGCTGACATCGAAATCTTCATCCTCGTCGACAGTGAAGACATCAGTATTGACGAGGAAAAGAGCTTCCTCAATGAGAAACTGGCGGCCCTTCTCGCGCGTCCTTTCCTCGATTGTCTGCGGGTTCGGAATCGATTCGTCGGCATGTGCAGCACGATTGAGATGTTTGCGTTGCTTCTTTGGACGTTGGGTGGTGGCAGCTTGGTTCTCGATGTCGGTGAGCCGCCGTTTGAGAGAAGAGACGTCGTCTTTGATTTCATTGGCACACAGTTGGATATTTCGGTGAAGCTACGTCTCATATCAGGGCACATGAACGTCACAAGAAGACAGATGCGACACGTACCCTGGGCAAGACATCGGGAGGTTTGCTCGGGGTCATTTGTTGGGCAAGGTCGAGCAGTTGGTCTGTGCTGCGGGATGGCGATGACGGTGCACTGGATGGGGGGAGGCTAGAGGGGGCCATGATGCAGGAAGATGAGAGAGAGAGGAAAGAGAAAGACTAAACAACGAAAGCGAACGCACCCAGCATTTATATGCGCTGGCCACCCTGGCCATTGTCCGCTGTGGACGTTTTGGCAGGTGGTAACGTTACGTCACAAATTGATCACACCCCTGTTCCCCGAATTCCTCAACGACGCTTCGCTGCAATCCCAAGTTCCATGGATGTCGCAGATACGACTCCGTCATCTACGAAGCTCATGGTGACAATCTGGCAATGGGCCAACTGGAATTAGTGTTCTGTTGCCATCTCCCGCGCAAAGTTACCCTTGATTTGGTAATGATTCAGCCCTACCGCAAGTCGACCTGGGCTGTGAAGACCCGCACTGATTGCCCCATGCACGAATGGACTTCGAGCTGCTCTTTATCGCCCTGCAGCATGTCACGTGTGGAGCACTGCTGTGCCCCATCTTTGGTGCCCCCCGCGAAATATTCTATTGATTGATTGTGTTGACGAGGACATGTCACACGGTTTTTGCATGTAAATAATATTGAATAAATGTATACTACAAGTTCACAATTTTATCATGCTTAAGCTTTAATTATTGGTTGTACACTGGGAGGACTCCCTCGGTGCCGTCAGTCGCATGCCAGCTAGTAATATTGAAACCCCCCACAACATCTTGCAAGGTCGTCTGTACCTTACGCCCCATGCCACGGATTAAGATGGCTCATAAGCCACTCTAGCCATAACTTATAAGCCATCACAAACCCCTGTGAGCCGGTAAGCCTGCTCATGCCATCACAACCCAAAAGGGTTTTTTCCGACAAACTGACTCGAGTAGGTTGTCGTGCTTTAAACTGGAAACTTGCCGTTGCGTACCTCAACGGTGGCGGATATGTCAAACATTGTGGGACTCCCGGGGTTGTTGGAGGCAGAGGCGGTGGCATTAAAAAGCTGTGTCGGAAAAACCCTGTTTGGGTTATAACGGCATGAGCAGGCTCAGAGGCTTAAAGTGGATTATAACATGTTGTAAGCCACTGGCGGGGCGGCTAATAGCGGCTTGCAATCCATCTCAAGGGTGGTTCACAAAGTAACTTGTGCAAATTGACTTGGCCATACAAATTTAACTTTACTTTACTTTTGGCTGGGGCAGTTAATTTGTCAAGTAAAGTTAAGCGAAAGCACAAGTAAAGTAAAGTAAAGTCAACTACATTAATATTCCCCTCACCGGCCCCCGCCAATGAGCCGACCCCGGAGATAACCGGAGGCACCCTCCCAGAAAAATCTGCAAAAATCATCTGATCTCGGATCTAGCTATATGTAGTTCATTGGGTACCCAAAATGGGGCAATATGTGGGTATGAGGATCAGATTTTTCCACTGGGTATAGCATATGCAAACATTATTTTCCACAAGATCCAAATTTGGGTCGCCGATATTGCTAGGGCTCTGTGATTCCTTCGGAACGTCTGATCTCAATTTCGGTCTCATGTCTAAGAACTCAGCAACAGTCTAATTCTGCCGTGCTCAGCACAGATACGGTTGTCAATATGCCACTATAATCTTCTCATAAACTCTGTATATTTCTGGGGCCCTTCATTACACGCCGCATCCTCCAAAAACACGCTAGGAATATTCAAAATGCTTCGCGCAAATTTAATCCAGTATTTACGTGGCAGGGCAAACTTGTCCAGTCCCAACCCAGTTCAATATCTTTAACAAGTAAGGTTCTGTCTGCACTTGTCCTCATAAATTTTGTATCTGTTCTGCGCACGCCCCGCATAATCCGGAGATATTGCTGCCTTGTGGCATGTTGATGCCTGAGCCTTCTTCTCCATTCTGGTATGTTTATTATGCTTCTCTTGTTTCTGGTCAGTATGGCTGGGGTGTGTATCCAACCGGCTCGCAAATAACTCTGTCCTCGCTCTAATTGATGTAAAATATTTACTGTATCTATTTTTGTCTTCTTTAATGAATGCGCACCGAATGCACGTACTTGGGCTGAGGTGGAGTGCAAAAGTTCTTCGATGTTCCTCTCTTTTCTTCTCACTCTGTCCCTTTTTGAATGCTTTTTTGTGTTTGTGTTCGTTGATACCCAGTACATCTAATCATAAAACTTGTTTATATACCATCACGGTATATCGGGTAAAAACATATTCGGAGCTCTGGCATCCGCCGTTGGCTCTTGGAACATCCCACCAAGCCTGAAATCTTGCAATTTCATCCACAAGGCCAATCTGAGGTCGTCACTCCACACAAAAAAATGCATCAATGTCAAGTATTATATTTTAAATTGGGTAACTCGACCATGTACCCCAATTCATTCCCAGACAAGTACTGGAGGTTGACTGGAGGTCCAAAATGTTTGCAAAATTTTGCAGTCGGCCCGGCACCCGAATATAATTAAAAACAGACCATCTCAACCAAACCAATGAAAAACCGGTTTATAAACAGCTGTTTATAAACCGGTATACATACATACAGGAATTACATGCAAGACCCTAATCTGAATGCGACAGCTCAGCAAAGGACCCTAGTGAAACCGTTGGCAGATGGCAACATTCATATCAAATACCTGTTCCTGGGAATACCTGTTCCTGCGCTGATAGTTTCGCATGATCAGCGAGATATGGGAAGAATGACATACTCCGCCCTTTTACCTGACATGGCATCCCCATCAAGAAAACCCCCCAATGGGAATTGCGAGAAAATTCCTGCGATCTTTTGACAATCTTACACAAAGTGCAATTGCACACAAATGTCAAGGAAAGGTGGACAGTTTGCCGACAATTTGTCCGATCAGTGGCTGTGAAGTTTGGATTTCTCCACTTCCAGCATTTCAGAGCGCTCAGGTTTGCTCACTGCGTATTTGACTTTTCTCAGACCAGAGTATGTACACTCAAATGTGACAGTATGACCATGATGGAAAATCTTTGCATTGCAACTATTTTACGGTAATGTACGCATGCCTATCCGACCACGGACTCGCATAAAATTTGGTCGCTATGTCTAAGACATTCTGGCTTGAGGAACAAGTGGCGAAACTTAGGGAATAGGGAGAGTAAATAAGGGGATTTTTTCCCTAACTTGGAACTTTACTTACGTGCCAACTTAACCGCGTCGAACTTGACTTGACTTTACGTGACTTTTCCCACGCGTGGTAAATTTAATTTTGCTTGCACGGTTCAGTGGATTCCCTTCCCTAGGGCTACCATACTCTCTAGACCTCTTAAGGCTATATTTATGGCGTCCAAGGCATGAATCCATGCACCCTGCAGGTTTACATCAACAAATGAGGTAGATTAGGACTTGCACCGCATTCATCCAGATTTTGGTGTGGATATCAAAACGCTTGGTTTCTCCGAATGATATTGATATCTGGTAGAACTCCTGACTCCTGGACGGCGCGCAATCTCGTAAGCTTCATTATTTCTTCGATATTTCTTTCTCCTTGTAGGTTCAGAATGTTCATTCATACTTTGAGTACTATTTTTTAGTCTTCTCGAACACCGTGGCTTCAACTTGAAGGAGAATATGAATGAAAATAAACTCGTCGCATCCAACATGTCGCCAGTGCCGGGGGAGAGCGAAGGGACATCCTGTATTAATATATGTGATCGCACCCAAGTTCAGTTGAACTTGAAGTGCTTAATTTGGCTCTTTGTGTGGCTCCACTTTGTGTCGCTTCTTTATACCGGGATTGCATCCAACCAGTCAAGCCGGGATCAACCAAGTATCGGCCCTGCTCAGCTGAAATAAAACTATAGTACCCAAAATTCAGTTTGCGGTCTCATTCTCTGTGGGATCGCTAACCTGATAATCTGATACGTTCTGGCTCGTATATATTTGTCCCCTCGGGGAAATTAGGAGTATAACCAAGGAGCCATTCTAAAGCTGCACAAATATTAAAGCTACTCTAATCTCGTGGACTGGCACTTATTTTACAAATTTAGGCAGTGGTGTGAATTGCTCGGTAC